>RWJN01000581.1:0-19170 GCA_004332605.1 Steccherinum ochraceum
CATGGATATCGTCGCATGCACGGCAGTGACGGCGGACGGCAACGGCGGCGTCACCGTGAAGGGCACGGGAGGCATGCCGGTGGTGTTGATGCCGAGCGACGTCGGAAACGACGTGTGCTCTGGAAAGACGGTTGCGCAGCAAGGCAGTGCGGCGGGCAAGGGTGTCGTGCGGAGCTTGTTCGCGATGGGCGTGGCAGTTGTCGTGTCTGTTCTAATGGCGTTCGTTTGAGTTTGACTTCTTGACTTTTTTGACATGGACCCGGCGCATTGGACTTCTTTCTGTAGCCTGATACTTTATACTCCCTTTCGCATTCCTATACGTTCGTTTGATGACCTACCCAACTACTCTCGATTTGCCTTGACGTGTATTCATCCTCTACGCGTTTTTTCTTGACTTCGAATCCGTGTACGCAGCGGTACACACATGAGCGGACTGATGACAGATTACTAGAATTACCCTCCACTTTAGAGATACCTACCTATGTCTGATACGTAGTTTCAACTAGTACTTCACACCCAGAAGGTCACGTTGACCATGGAGTGCAGACACCCAGTCTTCGTAGTGAAGCTGTCCCTTCCAGCTTCCTCAGCTAGTACAGAAATCGATCACACTCCGGATATCCCCAGTTCTTCTGCAATGAGAACGGCAGCCTTCTCTCCAATGACCACGGCGGTAGAATAGGTATTCTAGGAGAAAGGTCAGACTACTCGTGACTTCAAGCAAATCGCAGAGCTTATTACGCACTGCACCGACGATGAGAGGACAGATGGAAAGATCTGCATGTACCGAAAGGGGTGAGTCAGAGCGGAACGGCTGATGGACGAAACCTCGGACGCACCTGCAACTTTGAGTCCCTTCACACCGTACACGTTCAAGCGCGAGTCAACTACACCTCTCTGTGCGCGAGGAATCATAGCGCAAGTGCCAGACTAACCGATGTCCCCTAAATCAGCAGCTCCTCCTCGACCAACAGAGAGAAGCGGGCCACGTACAGTATGACTCGCAATCATTGCTGTGAGACGATTAGGGACTGCGCAGATACAAGTTTTGGCAAAAGCGTAGATCGACGCACAGAACTTCTTCACTATCTCCCTGATGGCCTTGTCATCATCGGCCGTGTACTGCACATTGGGGGTGTCTAGAGGGACAGGTGCCGTGGCGTCCTTCAACCGAGCAGCGCTGCCTTCAGGGAAAGCGGGGATCTGAGCTGGGTGTTCTCCGCGAAAGCAAACCATGCGTCTAGCGAACTCGCGAGAAAGTTTGTATGCGTACACAAAGAATTCCATATCGGCTTCACTGTGATATGAACAAGTCAACAATGGAAATGAGCTCGAGAAGTTCAGTCAAGATACCAAACTTACTTGTCGATGTCACCTGGGTCGAAGTTACAAGGCGCACTGGGGTCATCCGCAGAGGTAATGTGTGTGCTTCCGAAGAAACTTGGGTGGCTCAGGAAGGATCCGATCCCAAAATACTTCTGACCTGGGGCAGTCGGAAGAAGATGGAAGCCTCTGATATGCACATGAGCATATGCATGCCCGATGGTTAAAGAGTATGAACGTACACAGAGATGGGTCCGAACCATGTGACAGATCTGTCGGGAGCATTGGCGTAGAGTGAGTCCCATTTCGCTCGGAAATGAGGACCGATTGCCTGTAGCTCTGTTTCGGTGGGCCGATACTTGATACCGGCATCGACTGCACTATTGCTCTCGTTAGATTACCATCGAGGTAAGCACTGCTGCCACTTACTTGCCAGCCATCAATCCCGTGCCGTCTTTGTCCCATTGCTTGTCCCATTCTACGCGTTTTGGTCAGGACACAGTTCAGCGAACTAACTTCAAAACGAACTTTCGATCTCAGCAGGATCCCCTTGAGCGATCCCGTCCATTGTCACCGACTCGTCGCTGGCGAGGAACGTTGAGATGGCGCACCAATGGTCTGAAATGAAGCTTCCAGTCAAGACAGAGGTCCAGCGCAGTATACCCTCATACCTTGAAGCCGCTCGCCAACACCTGAAAGATCCACGACTTGCTTGATACCGAACTTTCCAAGGACAGCAGCAGAGCCGATGCCGGATCTTTCAAGAATGGCAGGAGATCCCCAAGAGCCACCAGAGACGACGATTTGTTTCTTCGCATATGCGATGGTTGATGATGAAGGTGCATCAGGATTAACCTGCGTGTTGGGGACATACTCCACGCCAACGGCTCGGTCGTTCCTGAGAGCCGGAATGTCAGAGTGAGAGGACGCTACCGAAGAGAACAGGACGTACTCGATGATTATGCGTTTCACGAGAGCCCCGGCGACAACTTGCAGATTCTTGTTACCCTGCAACCCGTAGATATAGCCGTGTGCGGTGTCCGATCGGCGTCCAGTTTTGCCATCAATGAACCTAGCAGTTCCAATTTCAGTAGCAAGTCCGATCACTACGTTTCTAAGACACGACATACTTGGGCCACCGCTAGAGAAATGCTTCGTGAGTCTCAGCCGGTAAGGGTGTGCCTTATAAACTTACCGCGTATACATTGACCGTATGGAGGTCATTGGGATCTTCGGTGAACGTACGGGCTTTGTCGTATTGAGAGGCGACATCAAGAAATTGTTGGCCAATCTTCGAAGGGGATCCTCCATAAGACACGTGCAGGGGGCCAGAGGAGCCATGCGTCTCTGCGTTCGGGTCAATCTCGTACGTCTCACACTACATCCCTCTCAGTATTTCGGCAACGAATGACCTGCACAGAATGGGACAGACCTTCTTTAGAAGAGGAATAAGGTCTTTGGAACACCAACCAGGATTGTTGAACCTGGATTCCCACTCGTCAAATTCAGAAGCAGAGGCTCTATTATACATCACGACTAAGTCCCGGATGTGATCATGAGCAAAAACGTCTGTCACAACATCATTTTTTCACTCACAATTCACGTTGGACCCTCCACCAAGGCACTGCAGAGACGGAAGCCACCATAGGGCGTCCTTTCGAGATCTTCTCTGGGTTGGCTGTTCTGAAGTTCGCGGTGTTGCCACCCGGCACCGAGAGCTCAAAGTAACGTCCGGGTTGTAGATGCTTCGGATCCTCCTGAGTGTGCGGCCCTGCCTCTACGATGAGAATCCTGAGTGAGGGATCGGCTGCAGCAAGTCGTCCCGCAGCAACACATGCTGCCGTTCCACCTATAGAGCGATACCCATGAGTGAATACGCTAGGCATCCAGAAGCCCATTTCGACCTCACCTCCAGCGAAGATGATGTCGAAATTCGCGGTCGCCTGAGACATACTGTAGTAAAGTAGCAGAGCAGATGAGCTGGGGTGTCGAATTTTAGAGGAATATGGTCAACATCACTTCACTTTTATGGTCAAGTTTGAAGGCAACATCATGTCGAGGTCAGTAGACCCAAACAACCGCAAGTCGATCTTGCTCCACGACGGTAGGAACATGATTAGTCTTGTTCTGAAACAATCAGCGCATCGCTGCACGTTACGAGAGGGGCTTCGTGTAGCTTGATATAGGCCGAAGGCCGTAGGTCAGACCAAGGTCAGACCGTGGATGGACCAGATAATCTCCACCCTAGGCCACATCACGATCAAATTTCGCAAATAAAATCCCTGCGACGTATAGCCGTTGTGCCATGGTGCAACAGAGCATTTAGCATTGGCAAGTTGCACCGTCACATGTTTCTTCTCGACCTCTATATGCTTCCAACAAGCGGAACCCAGGCGTCCTTCGCTGTGGTACAGGATCGGTGTAGCAACGACGACTTACAGGAGACAGGCCTATGGCCTTCGCGTGTACAGACCACGAGCAAGAAAAGCCTCAAATTCTTAGCCGATGAACATACCCTGTACATCCTTCATAGACTGTCCACAAATCCGGCATCGACGCGACAACCTCGATAATGAGGAGTGATCTACAAAGGGTTTTGAGCGTACACTTGGAGTCGAGAAATCAAAAGTGAAAGGGTGGTCTCTCCAGTGTCTCGCAGTGATGGATGATGAGACTCTGTACAAGCTGCTGGAGATGAACATTCTGTGTGCCAATACTTAGCAGTGGATTACGGCGGGTCCAACGGAGATACACTCACCGCCATCACTCTCACAATATCATGGGGATGTTGCACCGCCGAGGACCATAGTATTACACCTTCAGGTGGGTGGACTTCGCAGACTGGCATTGCATTCACTCGTCAAGGCAATACGCCAGGTAGTATGACCACGTACACTCAGAGTAGAAAGCGGATAGATGACCTCGAATCTTGACCTCGTGTGATCGTATGCACTACGGATGTTAGTAAGTGAGCGGGTCGTACGGTGTTGTTAGTGGCCACTATTATTACACCATACACTATGATAGCACTCACCTCCCCGTACTCTTTTAGCAGGTTTGACAGAGTTTCTATGCGTTCTCCAGACCATGTCGGTGTCTCTGTGGGTTGTGGCGACGTTGTAAATGCCTCCCATTTGTCTTACAAGTAAGGTTCCAGAACAAACCTTGTGTAAGTTTTTGCAGCTCTGTCAGGTCTTGCAGGAGACCCGAGCTTTCCGGCCAACAGTCAAGCTCACACCTCAAGCGAGATGAGAAGTCGAGATGTTTCAGTTCTGGCGCAAGTTGAATGCGGAGGACCACGCTGCTAGGCCTACTGAAAAAATGGATTCGGTGAGGAACGTGCGCTTGACTCTGCAGTTTCTGGTACGAAACCATGGCGGAATATATTCGAAGCGGAGATGCACTATCGTGAATGTTGAACTTCTTCTGCACATCCTCGATGTCTTCCATGTATTGAACAATTTTGGCGACTTTTGACCTATGAACCCGAGAGCACTTCTGAGCTTTTGAGTAAGCTTCACTCCGTGTCAAGCGAGGAGCGCATCACCCACCGACAGCACGGTGCCCAGTCGTTGCGCTGGGGATTTGTCACCATCGCTCCAGTAGCTCCCTTGGACTATGACAAGGACTTCAATCCATCGTAGCAAACATTCCGACACGAATTTCAACAATGGTACGACAACACAGTCCAGACCCGAGCCCCTTTTTGCTGCTGCTAAGTGTGCCAGCCAGTGCTGACAGGCGTATTCGAGTGCGGGTGATATGAAGGTACGACGGCGCTTCTCAATTTCCTCCCTTGAGTACCATGCATGGACGCGTAGATTGCACATGTTGTCTTTGACCAGCATGCGTGTCATTAGTTGAATGCAGCGTAACGCAAGCTCTCGATGGTGAAAAGACGGCACGATGGAAAGAGGCTTTGGGCCCGGAGAGATGAGATAGTCGTGGAACGAAGCGTGGATGGCGCGAATGGGTTGCGTGTCGTCATCTGGCGCATTGATCACCGAATGCAGGCCGCGTAAAAGCCCTCGAATTTTCTGGCTGGTGTAATTGCCTCCAAGAAGCTCCGCTAGCGCAGCAGAATCCAACGGCCAGAAGAGCAGGATGATACATGCAAGGACCGAAGTTGCCTTTTCGGCTCTCTCTACGCTGTCAAAGCGGAAAGCGTCTGCCAAGACGATCTGGTAGAGTCCTCCGAGCGACACCATGATCTGATCCACGTTCCCTTCGCTCGATCCTCCAGAGGACGCGGAAGCATGCTTCTTGGCAGAGGAGATATGGAGCTTGATACGTTTGAGCCGTTCGTCGTGGTCAACATGAAACCCCTCCGTATCACGTCCGCTGATATGTGCACACACAGTAGAAGCGAAGATGAAGAGCGGATGTGACGCTTCAGTGATGGTGTCGACGTCGTCCGAGGAAAAAGTGAACGAGACGTCCTTCTCTTTCACGTTTTGCAGTTGTTTCTGAACGTACGCCCAAATGTCGTGATGCGTATCCTCAGAACTTGTCTCGCTGAGGACGATCATGCGCCCACGGGGCCTGCCCGACGCGCCGGCTTTGAACTTCACGGAAATTGCTGGGGCCGGACGACTAGAGATGAAGACTTTGACGCGTGCTTTGCAGAGACGGTCCGCCCACGAGAGAAGGGTATCCACAAAGGTATCGTGAATTTGATCACCCCGGCACTCGTCTGGCGCGTCGATCAAAAATAAGACGGGTGATACGCATCCGTCTGGAATTTTGCAGAGTGGTGTCAGAATGAGCTTTGCCAATTGTGCCGGTAGATCGAGTTGCTGCAGAGATGGTTCGTTCTTGAGAGCGACCTCCAGCGCAGAATGATAAGCCTTGTAGCTATAAGTAAGCTGGTAGGCCAGAGAAGGGAGTATGCGGAAGATGTCGTCGGTTTTCTCGGAGTCTCGAGAGCAGAATGCGGCGGCTACGTGAACATCGTTGTTGTTTTCCAGAGAAGCAAAGAAGCTGTCCGCGATGGTGGATTTCCCGGTGCCTGCCATTCCGTTAAGCCAGAGCAAGGGAACATTCTCCTCGGCTATCCATGAATTCAGCTCCTCAAGTATCTGCGTTCGAGTGCCTTCCAAGCACGCCGTCCGTTTCCTCGCTTTCTGCGCCGCATGATACTCCATGTCTTCGCTGTAGTTCAGGCGCATTCGGGACGAGGTTGACGCTGAGCGTACCTAATGAGCAATGTCGTACAAAAGTACCATAGCGATACACCCTCACCTAAGCCTTCAGAAACTAAAGCCGTAAGATTGTTCAATCCTTCTTGTACTTGTACCACGGTATCCAGCGTTTGGATGCCGAGCTCAAGATCGAAATCCGAAAGAACTACATCAATACGGCTGACGCAGTCTAGGACCTGGTCTTGGTCGTGTTTGGAGGCCATGAACCCCGAGATTATGTTTCGTTTCTTCATGTCAACCAGGGTCCTAAGCACGTCCGCCAGCCGACTGTGATATGCCGAAGTATACTCAGCATCAACCAGAGAAAATAAACATGATCGCGCTCACAATCCGTGATTGTTCCAGGTGTACTGAACCTGCTGACTTCCTCTCCGCACCATCTCTTCAAGTCGTTCGAGCCTCGAGATCGTACTTCCAATCTTCTCTTTGTTGTCTTTCGTCGTCTGTGAGAGTTGTCAGCCAATATCCAAGTTCTACGAGGCAGTGATCGCAACTACCTTGGCGATTTCGAGAACGGCCACGAGACCGGCGACAACGCCTTTGGCAATGGGGACGGTATCCACAGCAGCCGCTATCAATGGGAGCGATGTCTCGAGGGTCTGACCAGCGAGGAGTGCGAAATCTTTGAAGCCTGCCCATGCTTTTGTCCAAGCCTGACTTTCCAGTGACGAGGCTGCGACGTTGAGCTGGGAGGTACTAGGACTGGCTGGGGTGAGGGTCGATGCCGCCCGAAGATCTGGGACACCAGAGCCACTCGGCACTTGAAGTCCTCCCGTTGTCTGCGGTGGTAGCGGAGAAACGGGTGCGATGCCCACAGATTCATCGGAGAGTACGATAGAGGGGGGTACAGGTGTCGAAGATCGCGAGGGATTCGACGATGGGTGCGGCGATGAAAATGAATACGCTGAACCATGCGCGAATGATGAAATTGCTAAACGACTATCTGTGGGCTTCAGAAGGCCTAAAAACTTCTTCGCGTGCTCCCTCATCAAGTAGATTGTAGCGTGAAAGGATGTAAGGAAACTTGAGGAATGGTCGGTGTGTGCCTGCGAGTGTGGATGCCAGAGGGACTTGTGAGCAGGTAGCTTGCGTAGTTTGGCCAGCAAGCCACCACGTTGTTGCAGTTGCACGCATCGAACACGCATGCCACCTTCCAATTGGCGCGGTCCCATCCTCTCTGAGATCACGTTCGCATCCGCTCATTTGAAAAAGATCAAGAAGCGAGACTGAATCTGTTTGTAGCGTCTGCTGCGGCCAGCCATCGTCAGCAGATAAGCTCTGGATGATCATGCATTTGACATCCGTACCTATGTGTGCGTTCGCCGATCTTCGAGTATAGCAAAAAATCGCTGTAAGTGCTGAAGACAAGAAGGAGCGTGTTTTCTGCTTCTTATTGTCGCTGACTTGATGAAATGACGAGCCACCGACGAAGTCTCTCAAGCCAATGAAGACAGAGCTCGAAAGGACATCACTTGGGACAGCCATCGCTTGCAAGTACAGCCAGATCTCTGAGGTTGTGCATACTTCTCAGTGAACCAGAAGCTACTGAAAAGCGTCAATGTTCCGGACGAAGAGGTCAAGGCTTCAAACGTACCGCCAAATCCTAGACAGATTCCGGCCTCCTTTACATCTTTCGAAACCTCAATCTCCGCATGGAGTCTTCTAAGATTGTTTACATGATTTTCAGGTTCATGACCGAGCTGAGAACGAAATAGAGCTGTACGCAGGGGAGAAGAAGCAAGATCACAGAGACCAAACAGGAGAACATCGCAGTGCGCAAACGGCCTTCGAACGAGGTGAGACCGTGTTATGTAGTCGGTGATAGTTGTGGACCAAGGTAGACACCGGGATCATGGCGCATCACGTCGGTGCAGGTCGGTGCAGTGCGATCTTTGGGCGCTTTCCGCCTCTCTTTCGGAGTCTTCACTGCTGTTCACAATTCTACCATCCACCATGACCCCTGCTTTAGAAATCGACACGTCACAACCAGCAACATTCGCGAAGATACGATGTCACAGCTGAAGCCGCAGAGAAGGAGAGAGACAGAGACAGAGAGCATAAGTATACGAATTCGAAAGTGGTGAGCAACTCACGTCCATTCAGGGTTTGGCATGTTGGCGTACTGAACTTGTTGTAGATGTCTGCAGGCCCGGACGCGGATGCCGAGACTCATGACTCTGGTCTCTCGCAGGCATGACGATTGAACTGATCAACAGACAAGTCGCAGCCCAGTGTATATGGTTTCGTGTCGGATCCGCCACGCAGTACAAGTGCCTTTGCAAGGGCCTCGCAGCGCTGCACCTTCCCCTCTCGGAACGACCGTATTCCGCCAAACCACCTGATCTATCCTTTTCACGCCTTGGAACCCGCAGTCAGATCGAAGCACCAAACTGCACCCAGGTGGCCGACTTTTTCCAGCAACAAGGCGCTTTCGAGCAGGGCAGGATATCAATCCGGAGGATTACACATCGAGCCCTTGAAACACGTCAGGAAAGACTTCTGGCCTGACTATGTCCACACGGTCGGTGTGTACACGGTTGTTGGGGTGGTGTCGAGATGTCGGACATCCGGACTGGCTATCATGTGCCCTGTACTTGTGAGTAGTGTCTCTTAGTACTTTTCTACTCGCCGGATGCTCATGAATACCTCGCCGCATCGCAGAGGTCTCTAAATTCCTTTCGGTTTACTCTCTCTACTACACACTGAACCGTGCGTTCACCTCCACCTCTTGTCGCGGCGGAAGTCGTAAAGCAAGCACGGCCTGCTTTCAGCGACGGCGAGTTATTCTCTAGTACATTCATCGAAACACAGACAGTATGTATTGGTATAGCGTATCCAGTCTGATTAGAATGAGATCTCGGTGTAGGAATGATTCGTAGTTCGTCATGAACGCGACAACATGGACATTCCAGTGCTATGGACAAGAAAAGAGCTATGCCGCCGATAACGATCTTGACAACGGTAGAGGGAGAGGTCCTCTGCACAGGTCGAAACTTGCATGTACCAACAATTCTGTAGTCTGTGGCTGGAATCTCTCGTGTCACAATGAGATGGAACTTAGCGTTCGAATCGTTCGTGTCTATCAGGAGAATATCGTATCGACGTGATTCATGTAAGTATATGTTTCTGACAAACCGGTGCTGCGCAACCAACGCAGTCGCAACTCCCAAAGATTTGACCCTCGCTGTATCACGGTAGGTCAGCTCATGCAGCCGATGATGAGATCGTGGTCTTACCTTATGCGGCGATTGCAACAGAAACTCGAGTATCTCGACAAGCTTCTCAACACGTCGGCGTAGATTCTGTCAGAGTACGAGAATGAGAGTTACATTGCAGCAGCTCGATAAATCCCTGGAAGTGCACTCACGTTCACCGCATGCTGGGCTTGAGAGGCATCACGATCTTCCTCTTTGTCACCCCAAGTAAATCGCGGAGGATAGCGATGATTAAAGCAAACTGGCGTGTTGAAAATTGAGCCCCCTCAAAGTGCTGAGGAAAGATGATGACCCACAGTCGTCAGCATTTCTCACTTGATCGGCGAGTTCATCTCGACATGCTTTCATGCGCTGTAGACCTCAACCACACCATAAATAGGTAAGAGTCAGTGTCCATTATTAATACATTGTGCCGTCAGATAGCACTCACCTTCGCCCAAAGTTCTAGTACGTTCGACGAAATCTCGGGGCACTCTTCAGACCATACGGCTATCTCTGGAGAAGCAGACCACTGATTTCAGTACTGCATAGACTGGGGTGTGAATCCAAGCATTGGCCATGGGACGAACCTTGAATCAGTACGTCCAGTTCTTCCAATACCACATTCCATTCTGGTATTGCCTTCCAGCCGTCGATTTCAATCACACACCGAGTAGGGAAGTCGACGTCTTTCAGCTCTGTTGCAAGCTGTATTTGCGAAAAGAGCCGATTAGGTTTGCCAATGAGCCGCCTTGCCCTAGACGGAAGCCAACCAGTCCGCTCCTGACGATATGACACCAAGGCGGCATAGATTCGGAGTGGAGAAGTACATCCACGGATGTGGTAATGCGTCACCACTTCGTCGATATCTTCTAGATACTGGACGATTTGGGAGATCGTTGATTTATGGGACCGAGAGCATATCTATGAAGATTGAGATTCAGGAGATGATCTCGGAGTAAGTAGAGGTTCAGCTACTTACTGATAATACATCTCCTATCTGCTCTGCTAGTTCTTCCCCAATCTGCGCGCGAGTTATGACAAGGACCTCAATCCATCGTAACAGGCACGTCGATGTGAACTCCAACAGAGGCGCAACAATGCGATCCAGATCTCGGCCCTTGCGTGACTCTCTCAAGTGATCTAGCCAGTGCTGAGAGGCGTAGTCGAGTGCCGGGGATATGAACTTGGGACGGAGTTCCTGGATATCTTCTCTCGAGTACCATGCTTTTATCGTAAGGTCGCATATGTTGTCCTTGACGAGCATGAGCGTCATTGTTCGGATGCAGCATAGCGCGATCTCGCAATGGTATACAGACGGCTCGATGTAATATTTGGAGGCAATCTCCAGCGCTGGGGAAGTGAGGTAGTCGTGAAAAGAGGCGTGAAACGTGCGGATGGGCTGTGTATCATCCTCCGGCACACTTATCACTGAATGTAAACCGTGTAGGAGTGCTCGTATTGTCTGGCTGCTGTTGTGACCTCCGAGCAGCTTCGCCAGTGTCCTTGGATTCAACGGCCTGAAGAGGAGGATGACGGAGGCCAGCACTAGTTTTGCTTGCTCTACCTTCTCTGCACTGTCGAAGCGGAAAGCATCTTCCATGACGATCTGATAAAGTCCTCCGAGCGACGCCATTATCTGGTCCACGTTCTTGTCGACAGGTTCTCCAGGAAACGCAGATGTATCTCTCTTGGCCGTAGAGATATGGAGCTTGATACGCTTGAGGCGCTGATTATGGTCGATATGGAACCCCTCCGTGTCACGACCGCTGATGTGTGCACATACAGTGGAAGCAAAGATGAAGAGCGGCTGTGACATCTCAGTGATCTCGTTGATGTCTGCCGAGCTGAAGGTAAACGAGGAATCCTTCTCTTTGACCCTTTGCAGCCGGTCGTGAACAAACATCAAGATATCCTGGCGCACGTCCAGATACTCCGCCTCGTGAAGAACAAGCATGCGCTCATATCTGGCGCGCAAGTCATCCGATTTGAACCTCGAAGAGATTTCCAGAGCCGGACGACTGGACATAAAAAATTTGATGCGAGTTTTGCAGAACCTGTCTGCAAAGGCGAGAACGGCATCCACCAACGAGCGCACGTTCTCGTTACCCTGGCACTCGTCTGGAGCATCGACCAACAGCAAGATGGGTGAGACGGCTTCATCCGTGAGTTTGGCCAGTGGTTCGAGAATGAGTTTTTCTAGCTGCTGCTGAAGATCGAGATTTTGCAGATATAGGATGTCCGTGTCGAGAGCGGCCGTCAAGGTAGAATGATAAGCCTTGTGATGGAATGCAAGCTGGTATGCAAGGGAAGGGATAACACGGAAAACGTCGCTGGTTGCCTCAGATTCTCGAGAGCAGAACACGCCAGCTACGTGGAGACCGTGCTTCTGAGCAGCGACATATAAGCTGTCGGCGATAGTGGATTTGCCAGTACCAGCCATCCCGTTGAGCCAGAAGACCGGAGGATCCTGTGGAGCGAGTAACCAAGAGTTTAGTTCCGCGATTATCTGAGTGCGCGTGCCCTCTAGACAGGCTGTCCGTCTGCGAGCCTTGCGTCCCGCCTCGTGAGCCATGGATTCGCTATGGTTCAAGCGGTCAAGCGATGATGCTGGGGCTAAGGTAAATGAGTAACAGAATTCCGGAAATAACATGAACACAACGTTACCTTGTCCTTGCCGTAATATATTGTTTACTTGAGCTTCGACCCTAGATATACCTCCAAGAACTTGGATGTCGAGCTGAAGACCAAAGTCGCGGATGATGATGTCAATATTGTTGACGCATTCTAGTACCTTGCTTTGATCGTGTTTTGAGGCTAAGATCGCTGAGACCCTTCCGCGTTCCTTCATGTCAACCAAGGTCCTCAGCACTTCCGCTAAACGTCTACAGAACATGCGATGTCTATGAGCACCAGTGAAAGAAGATGTAATCACGCTCACGGTCCATGATCGTTCCAGCTCCTCAAAACTTCTTCCCCTCCGCTCTGCACCGTCTCCTGAAGACGCCTGAGCCTCAAGATTGTACTCTCAATCTTCTCCTTGTTGTCTTTCGTAGTCTGTCGTAGATTTTAATCAGAGTGCAGAGCTCTTCGGCAGCAGGATCAGGTACCTTCGCGATATCCAGAACGGCCACAAGGCCAGCGACAACTCCTTTGGCAATGGGAAAGGTATCCGCGGCAGCCGCAACGAGAGGGAGCGTCGTCTCAACGCCTTGACCGGCGATGACTCCAAAGGCTTTGAGGCCAGCCCATGCTTTCTCCCAGGCTTGATTTTCTGCTGATGAGTCTTTGGTGTTCGGTCGTAAAGCAGTAGTGCCTGGTGGTGTGAGAGTGGGTGACAATTGAACGTCTGCGGGTTTGTATGAGAGGTTGACAGAAGGAGGTACAGGAATGGGGGACCGTGGCGAGTTTGCGGTTGGGAGCGACGACAACGATGAAGATGGAGGTGCTGGTCCATGTGCGAATAGCTGGGATGGCTGACGACTCTTAGGATGCTTCGAAGTGCCAAACGACGTCTTCATTCCTCATTGACGGAAGAAGGGAGATTTTCAGAGTGCTCCCTGTCTGGCCTGTGATCGTGGTACCTTGGTAAGACTGATGTGCACGAAGCTTCCACGGTATCATTGGCACTGGCAGGCTATCACGCGTCGGACGCCAGTGCTAGTATGCGCGCTTTGAGAGCCCATAGCCACTTGACAGTCTGACATCGTACCACTGAGTGTTGTCTATGATGCGTGCTGCGATCTGCAGTCAATCATTGATCAAAATGAGCCTAGTGAGAGTTATACACTACGCACCAAGAACAGGCTTTCATTCTTCGGTATCTCATGATACGGAAGTTGCTGCAGAACGCGAGGCATACAGCGAGTCTTGCGAGAGAGAGAGAAGATGTAATGATCGGGCCGACGCGATGCTGGATCGTAGCCAGCGCCTAGAATTATTAATGTTTAATGTAAACTTACTTAACTCATGAAAGTCCGTAAGTAGTTGTTCAAGCATCGAGTAAATAGCGTTCATTTCATTACTATCAGTCTACTATAGCCACGCCTCCGAATCCTACGAATCCTCTTCCTTACCTCCCACCATGGCATATGCTTGTAACCAATGTCAGAACGACCGACATTAAACAGGATACGATGTCCTAGCTGAAACCCCAGGGGGAGAGAGAGCGCAAACAGAAGTGGTGAGCAGACTCACGCGAGCTTATACGAGAGTCCACTGAACCCATTGGAGACTTCAAGCAGGACATCTATGCGCTCAATTCTTATCTCTCTAGTAGTCACAAGACGATGTCTTCGAGCAAACCCCCGAGCTCTATTGTACTTCCCTAGAGAAGTAAGAGTTGACGACGCCGCTGACAGCTGTAGCAGCCCCGTCTGCATTGCTAGAGTCGAATGAGGCTTGAGGCTTACTATAATGTATCAGACCTTAGGTGCATGACACTTCAGCCTTGCATTGCGATATGTGTCCTGCCATGAATGGCTGAACGCAAGTTCTTTATCTCTCGTTTCTATGGCTTTACAAAATCTATGACGGCAGCCGCGTGCATGTGTCGGAAAATCTCTTTTCATCTTGTAAGATTTGAAAGATATTTGCCTCTTGTAAGTCCTTATAAGGCCTTACAAGACGCTGCCGACGTCAGAAAAAGCCATATAAGGCGTCAAAAGCGTCTATAAGGCTGGATTTTTCTTGCAATTTGAAAGATGGCCTTATAAGGGTCGATAAGACCGTGAGGAAATTTCCGACATGACATGGCTGAGCTGTCGACCTGGTATTCCGAACTCGCAGTGTGCACTAGAGTGTATTTTTCCAATATCACAAAGAACAGAAGACATGCTAATGTTATGCCAGGGCGGTCCACTGGTCCAATATCGTGGCTAAAGACGCTATCGATGGTCGCATTTCCTCGATGCATAGCAGCACCACTCGAAAGTCCCTTTGTTGGAGAAGTTGTAGATTTCCATCTTGCTGCGTAACACACTTCATGCGTCTCACCATTTCTTGAGTTAAGAGAAACAACCTCTGCCAAGAAGCATGTCAGGTGAGCATCGTGGATGACCGATCGAGTGAAGCGTACTTACGCCTATGCCTTGTTCGGCCTTCTTGATATCTTGCTTTAGATCCTCGATACAGCTGATGGTGTCGTGTGGATGAAAGAGGTAGCAGACTGACGAGCTTCTTGGTGAGTCTGCGAATTGAGAAATAATGAGAAAAGAGGGTGCGTACAGTCGGCCTCAAAGCTTTTAAAACACGACCTGAACGTGTTGGCATGAGTTTCGATAATCTGAAGACGTCAATAAATGGGTCAGGAAAGGTCAAACCAGGGACTGCTGAGCAAAATCGCACGCACCTCGTACATCGGTACTAGGGCCTCAAGGTCAGGTTCCTCGGTGGTAGACCATGTGACTATCTCTGTAGAGGTAAAGCACCCTGTCAATGTCATTCTTCAAACTACAACAATGCCGGACAGACCTTGCGCCCAGTTCTCCATTCCAGTAATAGCCCTTCTCAACCCCGAAGTTTCCGTCCAGCTGCTCCGTTCGCACCGAAGCCGAGCACCAAAGTCCATAGTGTCCAGCTCGTCTGAAAACCGTACGCTGGGAAACAGTCGGACAGGTCGACTAGAAAGCCGGAAAGGCGTTGCGCGTTGGGATTGCAGTGTCTCGCGATACGAAATCATGGCGGCATAGATACGTAGGGGAGATGTGCTGGAATGTATAGCGAAGGCGGCCTCCACTTCGTGGATGTTGGTCATGTACTGGACGATCTGGGCGATCTTCCCTTTGTGGGTCCGAGAGCATCCCTAACAAAACAACGACGAGAAGAATGATGAGATATGTGCTCTGGTCAGAGGTAGATGAAAGCGGCACTTACTGACAGAACGGAGCTCAGCTGTTCCACCGGGCTCAGTTTGGCGATCGTCCTGAGCTGGGTCTCTGTTATAACCAGGACCTCCACCCATCGTACCAAACACCTGGAAGTGAACTCTAATAAGGGCTCAACGACGCAATCCAACTCTCGGCCCTTTCCTGACGCCGCCAGATGATCAAACCAGTGCTGACAGGCGTATTCGAGTGCGGGTGATACGAAAGTACGTCGACGCTCTTCGATCTCGTTCTTCGGATACCACGCCTTCACGTCGAGTTCACATATGTTGTCCTTGACCAGCATGCGCGTCATCATTTGAATGCAGCACAACGCAAGCTGCCGATGGTAGATAGACGGTACGAGAGACATAGGCTTCGGACCCGGGGAGGTGAGATAGTCGTAAAACGACGCGTGGAAGGCGCGGATGGGCTGCGTGTTGTCGTTCGGCACGTTGAGCACCGAGTGTAGGCCGTGCAAAAGCCCTCGAATCTTTTGGCTGGTGTAGTCGCCCCCGAGCAGCTCTGCCAGTGGACCTGCACCCAGAGGGCTGAAGAGGATGATGACACATGAGAGAACCGATTTCGCCTTTTCGGCTGTTTCTGCGCTGTCAAAGTGGAAAGCGTCTTCTACTACGATCTGGTAGAGTCCACCGAGCGACACCATGACCTGAGCCACGCCACCTTCAACTGGCCCTCCAGAGGATGTAGGGGTATGCCTCTTGGCAGTGGAAATATGGAGTTTGATCCGCCTGAGCCGTTCGTCATGATCAACACGAAACCCAGCTGTATCCCGTCCGCTGATGTGTGCACATACAGTAGACGCGAAGATGAAGAGCGGATGCGACGCCTTCATGATCATGTCGACGTCATCCGAGCCGAAGGTGAACGCAGGGTCCTTCTCTTGCACTTTTCGCAGCTGGTCTTGAACGTACGACCGGATGTCGTGGTGCACGTTCTGGTGTTCCGTCTCACCAAAAACAATCATGCGCCCATGAGGCTGGTCCGACCCGCCCGCTTTGAACTTCGCGTAGAGTGCCGGAGCAGGACGACTTGAGATGAAGACTTTGACGCGTGCGTCGGAGAGACGGTTCGCACACGAAAGAAGGGTATCCACAAGAATGTCATGAGCTCCATCGCCTTGACATTCGTCCGGAGCGTCGATCAGTAGCAACACGAGGAACCTCTCCTCAACTGGGATACTGAATAATGGCCCAAGGATCAACGTCTCCAACTGTCCTGGTAAATCGAGTTGTCGCGGGGAGGATTCGCGCTCGAGGGCTGCTTCCAGCGCAGAATGATACGCCTTGTGGGTGAGAGTAAGCTGGTAGGCGAGAGAAGGGAATATTCGGAAGAGGTCGTTGGTTTTCTCGGAGTCTCGAGAGCAGAATGCGCCGGCTACGTGGACGCCGCTCTTCTTCTGTGTAGCGTAGAAGCTGTCCGCGATGGTCGATTTGCCCGTGCCCGCCATTCCGTTGAGCCAAAGCAGGGGACAGTCTTCGTTGAACCAAGAGTCTATCTCTGTGAGGATCTGTATGCGAGTGCCCTCCAAGCACGACGTCCGTTTGCTGGCTTTGCGAGCCGCGAAGTAGCCCATGTCTTCGCTATTGTTCAGGCGTGATCTAGGTGCTGTCGATGCTGGAGATGCACGATGAGCAGACCGTACAGTTTAGTATACGGAAGCCAACGTACCTAACCCATCGGAGACCATGGTAGTCAGGTCATTTAATCCAGCTTGTACTTGCACCACGGTATCCAGCGTTTGAATGCCTAGCTCGAGGTCGAAATCGGCAAGAACGACATCGATACGACTGACACAATCCAGAATCTCGTCTTGATCGTGTTTCGACGTCAAGATTTCCGAGACAATGTTGCGCTCCTTCATGTCGAGGAGAGTCCTGAGGACGTCCGCCAAACGACTGTGAGATGCCGATTTACAATCAGTATCGTGAGAGCGGGGAAAACATGAGCGCACTCACAATCCGTGATGATTCCAGCTCTTCTGCACCTGATCTCCTCCCCTCTGCACCATCTCTTCAAGTCGCCCAAGCCTCGAGATCGTACTAGCAATCTTGTCTTTATTGTCTCTCGTGGTCTATGAAAGCCGTTAGCCCAGATTGAAAGTCTGCGAAGCAGAGACTGTATTCACCTTGACGATATCCAGAACCGCCACCAGTCCACCAACAACACCTTTCGCAATGGGGACGGTGTCCACAGCAGCCGCTACTAATGGGAGTGACGTTTCGACAGCCTGGCCAGTGAAGGTTGCAAAGTCTTTGAAGCCTGCCCATGCTTTTGTCCAAGCTCTCTCTTGCGATGACGGCGATCTGGTAGCAGGAAGCGTGGACGTCGGGGTCCGCGCGGGGCTTGGCAATGATGCGGAAAGCGTCGATCCAGTCGCTGGGGGTGGGGACGGTGGACGGCTTTGTAGAAAACTCTTGAATTTCTTCATTCCGTAGATCGTTATTGGTTACCAGGAGACGAGAGTGGTAGAGACTCTTCAGTGTCCTCGCATACGATGCTGCATGCGATCCGTGCAAAGGTACAAGTCGGTGTTGCCCACTTGATTGTTTTGCGCCTTCTCACGTTTGATGCGACGACGCCAGAATACGCGCTTGGACGACCAATGTGCAACGATCTCTCAAACCGGCGCACACACGGTTCATCCCGACGTGACTTTCGTGGCGATTTCAGAGAGAGTCTGTGCTTCGTGATTTCGTATGCGCTGTGGTAGGAGAAGATCAGGAGAGCGGCATTCGCAGAAACTAGACACAACGCACTCAGAGTCTGATCATTGTGCAGTACTCCCTTGAAACTATCATATCAAACGGCCAAATAAATCTTTGCATTGGAGAATGAAGTAAGATTGCGACAGCAGTGGAGAAAAATGCAGTGGTTCGCCATGGATTTGGATGTGCGTGGTGGTAGAGGACTGTGCTGAATGCCAGCAGCAGCCAGCGGGCAGCAGCTCGCACGGCCCGGTGGAAAATTGCGGGCCCGGAGAGATCTCATCGGCGCTGCCGCCAGAGATCCGAATCTCCCGCCCAGCACGGCGACCTTTTCGGCACGCTCCGGCCGACAATCGCTCTGATTAGATAACTCCAAACCTTTTTTTAATTAAAGGTCTCGGCCCGACAATCCTCTGCACCCGTTTCTTCTGCACCCGTCGCTAGCACGTGGCAAACATACGACCTCCTGGTTGATGGTTTTTGCCTTGCGCGTTCATAGCCTCGACGATGGCATGTCGCGTGCTGGGGCGTCGAGCATGCAAATCTCGAGGATCGCACCGCCTACGCTCACAAGAACAGGTTTTGCACCGCGACGGAACATAGCTGTCACTTAGCCTTTTACTTGGGGACCGACGGAACATCGTCCGGGGCCGCTGCGATGATCGTTCTTGCCAGCAGCCAAACGGCTATCGAATTCAAGCTCGATGTTCCTGGCACAGCACCGCTCGGAGGTCTCTTGAAGGCGAGTGAGCGCAATTGTTCTGTTATTCCTCACAGTATGGACGCATCATCTTGACGGGGATGCCTTTCCTTTTTCTCAGACAAAAGGACTGGCACATATGCAACGCAACATTCCAAG
>RWJN01000582.1:0-19124 GCA_004332605.1 Steccherinum ochraceum
GCTGGACACTGGGCCGGGGCTGGGGCTGGAAGGAGAGTGGGCGGGAGGCGCGCTGGGAGGGAGGGGAGAAGACGATGGGAGAAATGTCGACAGCGACCAGTGATGTCACCGCCAACATTTCTTGGGCGTCTCCGATGACGCAGATCTAGGCTATCACCCCCGGCCATCCCGGCACGGCCCTGCCCCAGCCAATCCCAGCCCGCGGCGCACCCCGGCTCAGGCACTCGCGCGACCGACTGTTCTGACGTCACTCGTGTCATTTAGCGTTGTCTAGACTGTACTCTACATCTGCAGCTGGTATCTACAGTTTCTGCAGCGTCTGTGCCTCCTGCGCCCGAACCACCTTGTCCAGGTTCTCTGCAAAGTACCGGATGTTCTTCGTGTTCAGCCCCGCCATCGAAATCCGCCCGTTCGTCGTCAGATACACATGCGCCTGCTCCGTCAGCGCCTTGCTCGCCTCGCTGTTGATCCCCGTGAAACTGCAATGTCCAACCATTCACCCGTCAGCGTGTCATTCTCTCATGAATCCACCACAACGAGAACAACGAAAAAGAACATCTCGCCAGACAGCCATACCGTGCATCCAACACCCGGGAGCGCATGACCGCCCGGCCTCGTACTAATCCGTCCAACCGTCGCCTGCTACGCTTCCCCCGTCGCTCCATGCGGTCCAGGCTCACCGGCCTGGTCATTCGAACACTCCCTGCCCCACCTCCATTCAACAGCAGGAGCTCGGCGCGACATTGCACCCGTCACGCGGGCTGCAGACGCGACAATCTGTACGTCGTATCCACCAAAGCCGGACGCAGGGAGGGAAAACGGCAGCCCGGGGTGGAGACCGAAAAGACAAAAAACACGAAACACACCACTCACCTGAACATGCCGATCTGGTTGACGATGTGGTCCCAGTTCCCAGGTGTCTTGAGCTCCTCCGTCAACAGCCTGTGCAGCTCCTTTCGCATCGCGATGATCCTGTTCGCCATCGTCCGGATGTCGTCCTTCCACTGCTCGAACAACGCAGGGTCGTTCAGGATCAACGCAACCTAAAAACATATCACAATACGTCATGGGGGAAAGGAAAAGGGGAAGAGGGTGTCATGCCGTCAGGGTATTGCTCGAACGGCGTGGAGGGAAAGTACGTACGAGACGAGCACCGTGCGCGGGTGGGTTGCTGATCTCACTGCGTGAGAGGATGGAAAGCTGGCTCTTGACCTTGTCCGCAGCTTCTTTCGTTGGTGCCACGATGTGCAGCGCACCCACACGCTCGCCATACAACCCGGCGTTCTTCGCGAAACTCTACAGCAATATCACGAAAAACATGAGCAACACGTTCCTCAACATGAATGAATTGCGCGACCGGCGACATGAGGAAGAAAAAAACGTCATCGCACATACCTGACACACCAACATCGGCACACCTTTCTCGACGAACCTCCTCACCGCCCACGCATCTTTATCCAGATCCCCGCTCGCGAAGCCCTGGTACGCACAGTCCAAAAACGCATAGTGGTGCTTCTTCAGCAAGACGTCGCTGATCTGCTCCCACTGCGCCTGTGTGGGGTCGACGCCCGTGGGGTTGTGTGCGCACGGGTGCAGGAGGAAGACTGAGCGGTCGGGCGCGGTGTTGAGGGTGTCGAGGAGCTCTTTGAACGCGAGGCCGTTTGTTTTTGGGTCCCAGTATTGGTAGTCTACGTGCTGGATGCCTACGTTGTTGAAGATGGCGCGGTGGTTCGCTGGTTACGCTCTTTCGTCAATAACCGAGCGTCGCATGAAGACTGGCATCAACTCACCCCACGTCGGATTACTCAAATACACCGTCTTCTCGCGCCCTCCATCGCGCGGGAACGCATAGAACCGGCTCAAGAACAACGCACCAAGATGGTTCGCCCCCGTCCCCGAGATGGTCTGCACGCTCGAGACGCGCTCTTCCGCGATGGCGGGCGAGTCCTTGCCGAGGATGAGTTTGGCCGCGGCGGAGGTGAATTGGGGCAGGCCCGTGATGGGGAGGTATTCGTGGTCGACGGCGGGATCGTTCACTAGGATATTAGTCGCCTGCAATGTTCGGTTCAACTCAGCAAGACCCAGAGCGCGATCGGAGGGTTAGGACGCACCTTCTTGACCACAGGTAAAACCCAAGGCTTGTTATCGTCGTCTCTGTACGCGCCTACACCCAAGTTGATCTTCTGCGGGAACGGATCCGCCTTGTACGACGCCGTCAACTGGAAGATGCTGCCACAAACGCATCAAACCAAACCCCGTGCGATAGACTAAAACCAACTGACCTATCTGGGGGAGCGGCCTTAACGCCATCCCAAGTTTCTGCGCGTTGCCCATGATCAGATTCTCTGCGATCTCCCATCCCAATCCCAAGAAATCGTGCTCACCACCGTGTACGGACTCCGACATCTTCTTCTTCTCGTTGGTATTAGACGGAGACGGACCCGCGAGATGAGTCAAAACCTGTCGGACCCTGTTAGCCATCGAAGCAAAGCGAGCGTGTAGCGGATCGCCGAGAAGGGGAGGGTATAGATAGTGAATAAGTATTGGGTAGCCTAGCGGGGAAGGAAGGGTGGCTCTACGCAGATACGGTCGGGGTTATATGCACGAAGGAGAAAAGAATGGCTGGCGCGTGAAATGAAAAACTGGGCTGGGTAATCGCCGCACTCACCCAAAGCCGGTTGCGTTCGAGTCTGCGACGTCGGAGGAAGAGGAAGTCAGCCTGCTATCGGAGGTGGCGATCACGGAGCATGCGCATACAACACATCTCGGAGGAGACAGTGACACTTACATGTGATTACGAGCCTCCACTCGTATAGCAGGCAAATGCGTTGAGAGCGATTGGACCGTTCGACTCAAAAGGGCCTGTATTGGGTATGGAGGAGAGAGAAGTCGGAAGGCAAGGAAGGATCGATGGGTTGATCGACGAGCTTCACCTCTATAGCTACTGGGGTTGGGGGTGCCTCTAGGAACCTTGTCCGTTGCCATTTCATTTTTCAGTAAGCTCAAGGAAAGCCCCGGAACCCCAGACCGGCCGAGAGGACCCATCGACGACGTGCCCAGGACATTTTTTGCGCGTTCTCAAGGCCTCAGTACCAAGTTTTTCGCAAGGTTTGACTCAAGGAGCGTCAGTTATCGATCTGGAACCCCTTCGTTTGTCAATGGCATTGGCTCGGAGAAATGGCATTTCGGAGGTTGGGTGAGATGGCAGAGAGAGTTGTGGTATCTGCGCAGGATCTCTGATGGGGAGGGCAGTGCGGGGAAATGCGGGGCAGGCCAGCGGGACTCCAGCGGACCATGCGCGGGTCTCGTCGGGACGAGTCCGACGTCGTGGACGTAAGCACTGCTCACTGGCGTACACATCACGCAACGACCCCCGCGGACATTGCGGCCACAGACAGTGCAAGTTGCCACTCAAAGTCCTACAGAGTACGAGCGCATGCACGAGGGGAGGGCACAGAGGGTACAAAGGACCACGAGTACAACACGTCGGAAGTCGACCACGACCACGACGCCGCTCACATCAGTCAAGAGGTTTCAGCAGAGAAGACCACGCATATATTCCATGCAAATGATCCGCATGACACAAGAACGCCGTAACTGGACGGCGAGAACTCTACGCTAGGATATACCCTATATGCGACGAGAAAAGGGGAAAGTAGATGCCAACGTGGTATGTTCCAGCTACGAGAGGGGTAGGTGAGGTGACGAGGGGAAACGGTGTGAGATGTATTAGATCACCCGGGAGTAGGGGCAAGAGGAATGGAAGAGATAACTAAATAACAAAATGAGGAAATATGTGCGCTGAATGGCGTCCGTGTGTACAGTCGTGAAATCATGGAAAGATGTATGGGTTGGATGGATGGAGGGGGTGATGGTGATACAGGACCCGCTGATGCAAGTGGTGATGAAGTTGTGAATGGGAGTGTGGAGGGGTGCAGCGGGTCCAGCATGCAGTGCCAGGGCGGGAGGCGCAGCCACTGGCCACTGAGAGGGGAGGGTCATGCCATGGCCATCTTGGAAGCAACAGTCCGTTCGCTTTCGAGCTTCGCCTTGTTCTTCTCGAACGCTTGCTGTCGACAGCTCTCCAGGTTCTGGCAGTTATGATGCTCCGGCATACGATGCTATTGAAAAGGAGGAAAGCGAGTCAGTACTCTGAGACCGAGAGTCAACAGGGAGAGGCGACGTACCACACCACAGAATTCTGCTTTGCAGTGGGGACATGTTCCTACGATGCGAAGAACTGCAGAGTTGCAGCGGGTCTCTCCCTGGTGCTGGCAACGCTTCTTGGCAGGCATGGTCGGATTGAGGTCGTGTGCGGGTGGGTAGACGGTGTGGGCTAGAACGAAACAGGAAGCGTGGTCAGTTCCGTGCGTTGTCCCGAGATGCGTAGGCGTACTCACGATGAGATAGGGTGCTGTACGATGTGGTGAACGATGAGCGGGCAGGCGAGGGGGGATACGGGGGGATGCTGGTGAGAGGGGAGGGCAGCAGCGAGAGGGGAAGCTTTATAAGGAGAGAGGAGGGGACGCGTCAGCTTGAGCAGCGCAGTATCTCAGATCCACATTGCAGTGTTTCCGGCACGTGGCTCTCAGATCTGCCCGCCCGATCCGTGGCGTGGCTACCACACCCACCCGCTCCGGGAGGTTTTCGCCTGTTTTCTGCTTGCTCTCCGTTTCCGCCATCCCGTCAATTTTCGCTTCTGCACCTCACAACGTTTTCGTCAGCTTTTTCGTTGCCTGCTCTTCTGCAAATCTACACTTTTCTGGTGTGCTCGGATGCCGTTTCTTCTACCAATTGTGCTTGGCAACGCCTGGGTTCTCCCGGGAAAACAAGACGGAGCAGTGTTTTCTCAAAGATAAGGCGTTCCGGGCCCTCAATGTACTCTCTCATCTCCAGCACGATACTCCGGCAAGCGTTCTCACCGTCGCAATGCGGATCGCCCTGTTTTGTCAGTCCGTTTCAAGAGAAGAAGAAAGCTTCGCAGGTCGTTATGGCCACGTACAATATGTTGTAACCTTTGTGTCGTTTGACCGTCAATGTATCCTGCCGACCTTCGCGACACACGCCTTTGTCAATTTGTCCACAAAACAAGAAGCCGCTCACCGCCTGAAATGCTACGAGTCCGTCACCCATTCGCTGCTCAGGCCGACTGGCAACTCTCGGCGTGCAGAGCCAGCACTGCTTTGGTCACCCAATCCCGGAAGTTTTCGTCGGCATCTCTCCAGGCTCTTCCAAAGTTCCATGCTCTTCCAAGCACACCGGCCGGCTGACCCTCTGGACCTTGGAGCCGCCTGTGCCTCAAGCTTCGTCCGAACGCGAAGCCCTTTCTCGGACACTCGGACACGGTCGCGCCAATCCTCTCCACGGCGTTCGCTCATTGTGTGCGTCGTTCCGAAACAACTGAATCAGACTGGCGCTACACACTCGCGTCAACCTGAACCGTATCGTCCTCCTTACTGTCAGCTGGTGTCAATGGCGACTTGGTGGCAAGATTGCGCCTCGCCCGAATCACGTTTCCACCAGCCACTTCCGATAAGCCGCTCCTCGCGTACACATGGCCCGTCTAGGGGAGGCGATCAGGCGAGTGGCCCGAGCTTGATTGAAGTAACCTCGCTAAGAGAAAAGATTTCGCTTGAAGAGATACTTACGTGGAGAAACATGAACCCCTCAAAGCCTAGCGGCAAGATGATGCAATGTACCTGCTAGCAAAGTTCCTTTCCCGCGACGCATGCACCTGCACAGTTAGGGTGTAGGGTTAAGGTGGGACACGAGTTGATCTGCGTCTCAATCATGAAGGCATTAACTTTCAGTGTGGATTTGCAGGCCTGTTGTTCATATAGTAGCAGTCACTGCGATAGCTGTAGTATGACTCCGAAGATAACAAACTTCTGGGTGCAATACCGTGCGGCGTGCAAAAGGCATGCCCTCCGGATCATACAACTCCGAGTGATGCATTCAAATTGACCGAGGGCGCCATCACAATTCATTTCATTGCGGAAGGATGTGTATCTGTCACTTCTGTCCGATCAAACTTCAAAGAACACCGTCAGGTCCCTTGTGATCATGCTCGGATCCAGAGCATCGTACGAAGAATCACGTTCATTTTGTCCAATTGCATGCAATGTGGATCCATGTGTATGCGTCTGCTGAAATGTCCAGGATCGTGATAAAGTACCTAAGGGCAACACGAATGAAAGTTGGGAGTACTCGGGTGCGCGGCATTGGCAAGTTCTACAAGAAATAGTGCAGTCCATACGGAATCATGAGTTCATGTCTGTGGTCAAATCGTCAACGTCCAGCGGCCAATGAAAGTAAAACAAGCACGCCAAATTGTCGTTAGGTTCGTGAACATAACTCCATCAGTCGTTCGTGGTGAACCGTTGGCCTTTCTCCGGCTTCAACCACGCGCCACTACTCAGCCCCGTCGGAGAGTACGCAGGCGGGACACTCTCGCGCTCCTTGCCTTTACTCTCCTGCACAGTCGCGAGCTGCGTAGGTGCAGTCCGCGGCGACTGGTCGGGCGACACCGTCGACGACCGCAAGTGAGAAGAGCGGCCCTGTGTACCGACGAGGGAGGTCTGTGACCCAGTTCCAGTGGATGTCATGTACGGGGAGTTGCCGGAGTAGCCTCCCGTGCTGGACTGCTGGCCTGGCGTAGGCGACTCTCTCCGAGCGATAACGCGGAAGTACGGGGGGTCGTCTGGGACGCTGGTGTCGAAGGCGGTCTCGTGGGCAGAGACTGAAGATGCGTCGTTGTAGAACGATGGCTTCTTGCTGATCGAGGAATACCCGGACATGGTCTGCGTCATCTGTCGCCTGACCGCGAGGTTGGGAACAACTGTGTTCATGACAGTAATCGGGTGAAGGATAGGAGATCCGGGAGTGGGAGATGCGGACTGCGAGGTAGGGAGCGAGTATGTGATAACGCCTGAGCTGGCGGTCAGCGGAGCGTTATCTGCTTCGCTGGCTCTTCGACGATTGCGGCGGCGATAGAAGATGAAGAAGCCCGCTGCGATGACGAACAGGAACACCCCTCCACCAACTGAGCCACCAATAATGGCACCGAGATTACGGTGATGGACCGTTGGCTTCGTTTTATCTGCGAAGCCTACCAAGCTGGTACCATCTTGCTGAACGCTGAAAATTCTACAGACCAGAGTTTGCACAAGAACGTGTGACAAAAGGTGACATGCTCTCACATGTAGAATGCGCTCATGAACCTGGCACCAAGAAGATACTGAGTCACCGTCGGATCGACCCAGCCTTCGATTCCGCTAACGCAGGTCCCGTCGCTCCTTGGAGTCACCAAAGACGACTCATCCAAGATATACTCCTTTTGCTCCACAAATATGCTGAAAGTGAAGTCGCTGTCACATGGCACTGTCCACGACTGTGCCAGGGTGGACAGGGTGGACGCGTGAGGTTGAGTCACGGCAGCTTGAGGTATGATAGAATCTGAAGAACAGTTGGTCTCGAGTGCGACTAGGTCAAGTTTCGTGTGAGAAGAATACATACGAATCTCTGTGGCCACGTCCAGTGGCAGATATATGCCTTGATACATAGGGTCCAGGTTGCTTGCGACAGTGGTGAAGTTGGTGTGATCTGCATCGCTAGACAGCGAATGGATCTTCCAACCGTTCAGCGGTATGATCCAATCGGTAGTGTTGGTAGCAGATTGCATAGGTAGTTGGTTGTTGACCCATTGCCATGATAGCGTCGAAGGATCGTAGGAAGAGGTGTCCACTTGAAGCCAGTTGACCGTTCCAGCATCAGAGCCCGCTGCCTGGGCAGGCTCTCCTGACATAACACTTCTGGGTGCCTCTAGTTCCACTCCGAACGTGAAATTCGCGGCATCCGGATGAAGGAGAAAGAATTGGCCGAAAATTGAGTCGTCAAAGGTCGGGTTGTACGTAGAGTCCGCACTGACGACGCCGGGGGAGTTCAAGTTGAGCCCAAGCCCCACGAGCCCAGCAACACCATCGCGACCAACGTTCGCACCTGATGCGGCGTTCAGGGGACTTGGAGGCTCGACCGATAGTACAGCAACTAATCAAATTGTCAGAGGGAGCTGTGGCTGCAATGGAGTTCCCTACGACGCACGAGTTTGATTCGGGTACACCCAAAGTGACCCATCGCTGGTAGGAAGAGAACAGTTCTCTTTCACCATGACCACGGGGGCAGAAACCCCCAGATAGTCGATCTGCAAGGCTTGCTGGTCGAAGTCGATGGCTGTTTGAGAGGCGTGGGGATCATAACTAAAGAACATGTATTATCAATATCAAGGAGTAGACGCATATCACACGGAGAGAATTTACAGTGGCCCTGCGCAGTCTGGACATACGGGAGAGGCGACGTATGTTACACCCGTGCTCGTAGACATCGTTAAGTGAAGCGGCTCATTGCCCTGTAAAGTCTCAATTAGTGATCAGGCCGCAGGGCATACAAACAAATACTCACCATGTTCACAGCAAGATAGTATCTTCCGGCATCGTCAAAATACAAAGGTATGTCCCGCCGAGCGAATGGATCTGACGTTTGCGCCCAGCTGTCACTGATCCTTCCTCCCAAATACGCCGCCACAAGAAAGAAGGAAGGTGTACGGCGCATCTCTCACGCCAAGGTGAGAAACAGAAGGCAGAGAAGCTTTATGCACGTTACGCCACAGTGTCTCTGAAGAGAGAACGCGGAGGGACTGACAGTGTGGCGCAAGCCGTTCTCTTCTGTGCCTCCTTGTAATAAGGCGTCGCAGTGACGCTAGATACCTGCCGGACTGCTATTGTCTCCGGTATGCATGCTTTCGACGAAGAAATCATGAGAAGGATTGCGCAAGTGCATTCTGGTGATCTCCGGAGAGCATCCGTCCTGCCCTCTGATCTACTGCAGAGCAGCGAAAAAAAACAACTTGTGTTCTGCTCTGACGATCATAGAGACTCAGGTGCTATCATGGTGGTGATAATTGTCGTTGACTTTGCTTGCCTATAATCTCTATTGTCAAGTGAGGAATCAGAACATACCAAAGGACCGTACCTGTACTCTTGGCGCCGGGTGGCCACGATGCACAAAAAGACCTGCTGGAAAGACATGCGAAATCCGTCAAGTACCACTGGACGTGATCTATGAATAAGCAGTCGTCTCACTCACGAATGGCTTACGAGAATCGGCCTCGATCTCGGTGGGCTTGAACACCGCCAGAATGCATCTCAGTAGAGATGGACTCCGGTATATCATGGGACCAGTAGTACCAATTGTGCCCTTCTCAAGCCTGTGGGATCCATGTGTCTCAGGCGAGGTTGCCGTAAAGCTTGCAATGAATGGGAGGATCGGCCACCAAAGCTCTCACCGTACCATGACGTCGGACCCTTTCGCTCATTTCATCCCCCCCCCCAGGGAAGGGAAACTGCAATCCATCACCGCGCTGAGACTCGCTGCTACTGGTGCTGCGAGTTTGAGCGCAATCTGGACATGACGCTGCAAGAAAGCGCGGCCCTCAGCACGAAAGGACAGTCCACCTAGCATTGAAGTAGTGAGCGCACGGCAGCCAAATCAGACGGAAAATGGGATCAAGCATCACGTTCGAAGTGTGGAGGGTATCGGGCGCGGATTTCACCTGAACGCCAGCTCGTTATCATAGTTGTAGCGAATAGTCCTGAATAATAAACAAAACAAAGCAAGACAGAAAAAAAAACTGGGATGGGAGGTGTAGTTTATAAAGTGGCAGTAGGGTAATGGGGAGACTCGCCACACGTGCTCGTGGATCCCTGTATGTCGTCGCGAAAGTCCTCATGATAGCAGCAGCATATGTAGATACAAAAGACCAAACCTCTGGAGCACGGAGCATGCTCAGTTGTTCTTGGCCTTGAGAACGGCGACGACGATGATGATAGCGATGATGATGAGGATGATCGCTGCGAGGCCGAAACAAATCCATCGCTTTTTCCGCGCAGCGCGAGCCGAGTCGACGGCCTTCTCGGTGTAGTTGAGACTGACGGCGTCAAGTTTAGCGAACTATGCACGGTCACCAAACACAACTACGCTTACCCCTGCTCGGTGTCCTTCTCAACGGTGGCAGCTGTTGTCTCGATGGCGTGAATGGTTTCGTCTTGTTGCTCGACAAGGACCGACATCTGACACGGTTCCGATACAATACTTAGCGACCGCCTTGCACAGATATTATCAGAGAGACTCACATCGTTGAACAGCTGAGCAAGCTCAGTAATGGTCTTCTCGATACGCACGATGTCATCATGACGCTCCTGCACTTCTCGGTATGCTGACCGTGCCTCGCCATACCGGTTAGAGTTCATGAGCTGGGAAAGCGATGAGGATCGTCTACCACAGAACAGACGGCAACAAACGTACTGCTTGACTGAAAATCTGACCTCCCTGGTCATCATTCACAACCGCCTTGACCTCTTCTGGTGATGCATCGGGTTTCACTAAAGAGACACCGTGAATGAGCTTTGGTGGGCGGTACGGTTCATCCTGAAAGCGCACCAATCTTGAACTGACGCTCCAAGCGCTGCTTGTACTTCGTCCGGTATTGCTGCTCAACAGACTGGTAGCTCTGAATAGCCTCGACGAACTTCTGCTTCACAAGCCCGGTCTGGAAGGCGCGGTACGCCGTATTAGTGGAGATGTCACACAGTGGCACATCGAAGCACGGACCTGCTGCTTGCGAATCTGCCCATCACGGCCTCCACCCGCCTGCTTCTCAAGCGCCTTTATCCGTCGCTTCAAAACGTTGCTCAGTGCACTGGTGTCCTGAACGAGGTCCTCAAGTTGCTGGGCGACCCGTTGCACAGAAGCTTCGTCGGTGTTGTCTAAAGAGCGTGAATGGAGGTCGGAAATGCGGGAAACGTTGTCGTTGAAGGTTCGAATATCGTCTTGAATGGAGGAGATCTATAGCCACGTGAAGAGATAATGAATGAGGGGGATTCTAGTCTTCTGGACACGCTGCCTTCACGTACCTCGCTGTAGAACGCTGACATGGCATCCGCAGAGCCAGCAGGCATAGACGCGTTGGAGGTGAGGTTTGTGGTCGAGTTCGCTTTGCTGTCGTACGGGTCCACTGCGCCACGGTCGTCGAACGGATTGGGTCTCCGTCCTGGGTAGTTGTCTGCCGGGTTCGATTGCATGGGATACGAGTCGCTGTCAACGGCCACTTTAGCAACGGCATATGAGCGCGGTGAACCATTCGCAAGACAAACCTGCCGGTGTTACCCTGCTGGGCCTACAGAACATGCAAGGTCAGAAACTTGGGCTGCAATGTCAAAGATTTTTAAAACATACCCTCAATGCTGCAAGTCTGTCTCTGGCCATGTTGTTGAATCAAAATGCAGGAAGGAAGTCTTGAGGAAATGCGAAGAAGAAAAGTAAAATGGAGTGTGGGCTGCTAGGGAGTTATAAGAATCGTCTGGGTGCCACAGCAATCAATGCTGCGCGAGCAGGGGATAGGGAGTGGAGTAGGGAGTGGGTTGGGAGAAAGAGAGAGAGCAGCCGCAGGAAGGCGGTGTGGGAGGGCGGTTCTTCTGGCGTTGATGGGACCACTATCACAATAGGCGCCGGTGGGCAATACACCTACGCGCCCGCCGCAGTCAACATACCCTCACAGCCGTAAATATCCTTGTCATTCCGACGAAAAAACATCGCCTCCAACAGGAACATTACATTCTCCCAGAGCAACAACAGCCCGTCTTACACTACTGCTATGACCCGCACTTCATTCATGGCGCCAGTTTCTGCAAAGACTCGCGCAACACGGACACTTGCCTCTCGACCATCTTCCGGCTCGTTCCTCCGATGGACTCTCGTCGTTCTACACTCGCCTCGAAGTCAAACACCTGGTGGATGTCTTCCGCAAACTTCTCGTTTAGGCCCTGGAAGTCTTGCAGCGTGAGCTCGTTCAGCTGGCATTTACGCGATTCGGCCAGCGCAACGGCGCGCCCAGAGATATGATGGGTTTCACGGAAAGGAATCTAGGTGTGAGACAGATATGAGTGTGCCTGCAGACACGCATGGGCGGACCATGAGCTACTCACCCCTTTGCGCACAAGGTAGTCGGCCAAATCAGTGGCGAGCACATCCATAGTCAGTGCTGATCGCATTTTCTCAGCGTGAACCTGAGATCGAGCAGATGAGGTTCCAGGTTCAGCCGGAGACACAAGGAATGCCCACCTCCATTGTGGCAATGACGCCTTCAGCAATTTTGAATGATGCAGAGACTGTATCAACTGCATCAAAGAGCGGCTCCTTGTCTTCTTGCAGATCCTTGTTGTAAGTCGACGGCAGACCCTTGAGTGTCATCAGGAACCCTGCCATCTGCATCAAAAGGTTTCAGTGGAATATACGCGAGAAAAGAGTCGAAGTACGCTCACGTTTCCAAATACGCGTCCAGATTTTCCTCGCAACAGCTCTAAAGAATCTGGGTTCTTCTTTTGTGGCATGATACTTGAGCCCGTGCTGGAGACATTGACTTAGCTCCTCATCGAACCCGTGAAAATAACAACAAACATGCCTGTACGCATCACTCAGCGACACGAACCCAAACTCAGCCGTCGAATACACAATCAAATCCTCCGCCATCCGACTAATATGCGTCATTGCCAAACTCGCCCACATCAAGAACTCCACGATGAAATCACGGTCCCCAACACCATACAAGCTGTTCTCCGCGACAGATTGGAATCCAAGCTCTTTCCGCAGGAACTCGCGATCGACGACGAATGGGTTGCCTGCGAGCGCGCCGCAGCCGAGCGGGAGGACGGATACGCGGGGGATGAGCTGTTGCAAACGTTGCAGGTCGGAGTGGAACGAAAAGGCGTGTGAGAGAAGGAGGTGGGACCATCGAATGGGCTGGCCTCGCTGAAGTTCAAAGCAAGATGAATGAGGGGTGAAGTGACACACGAAAGACAGACACGTACTTGAAGATGTGTGTATCCAGGAAGGAGGATATCTTTCTCCTTGTCCGCTCGCTCGACCATGACACGAATCAGCCCCGACAGTCCCTCCGTAACATGCTTGACTTCGTCCAAAAGCCACAGCCGCATATCAGTCGCCACCTGGTCATTCCGCGACCGTCCTGTATGCAACTTCCCACCCAGCTTGCCAATAATCTCGCTCAGTCGGCGTTCGTTGGCGGTGTGGATGTCCTCGTCATCTGGCTGGATGCTGAACTGCACTCGCAGAGTCAACGACACGCAGGATGAGCACAGGCAGTGAAGGCACGCACCACACCAGTCTCCCACTCCTTTTCCACGGTCTTCAACCCTTCTACGATTTTGTTCTCTTCATCTTTGGTCAAAATCCCAATCAAGGTCAACGCCTTGGCGTACGCGATCGACCCAGCAATGTCCACGGCGTACATCCGCTTGTCATAGCGTAATGATTGGTTGAACTCGTGCATTCTGTGAGAAAGATGTCAGTTGTAGCTATAGATGCATAGATGAAGGCACAAAAGACATACAATGGATCTGTCTTGCCAGTAAACCGACCACCCCATAGCTTCTGTTTTGTGGGTTGAGAGGATGATTCGGCCATATTGTACTGCATGAGCACCATCAGCGTCCCCACATTGCGTTCCAAAATATCAAGACTGCGTACCTTATATCTATGGTATATCGAGCTACCACTGGATGCTGCCTAAAGCTTGTTGCGTGGGTGAGAGAAGGACAGATGAACTTTCGAGCGCAAAGTGCAGTAACTTCAGTGACTCGTCCTTCAGACGCCCATAGAACATGATCGTCCAGGATCGTCCGCGGTGGATCTGAGATCTATTCTCGGACGCATCTCTTCCTCTTCCACCACCCAATCTCAAAGCTCTTCGACCGACCGTCTTGCTATGTTTAGCAAACATTGTCGTGAGGAAACAATCTTGTCGCATTTCAGCGTGCATCCCCACGGCGCCGTCAAATTCCGATTGTTTCGGGTTTCGTGCGTGGTGACAGAATGGTCTTGAAACACATGCTTGGTGTCATGATGCATGAACATTGGACTTTCTACGTTGAACAGAACCAGCAAAGTGAGTGCTCTTCGTCGATGGAATTTCGTAAATGCTTATCAACAGTGCCTCAGGCTGTGGAATAGTCAAGTTGGGAGTCATGGTCAGAAACACGAGAAACAAGACGAACGACAGCTGCCAAACCCGTCGGTGTGCACGGATGATCTGCGTTGACGCGACGGAGTGACGAAATTGCACAGCGGCTCCTATGTCTGGGATTTGCATTTCAGCACATATAAAAGCCCTACGGTGCCAGTGCGCTGTTTTCAGAACACCGCTGCCACTGCCACTGCCCACGACTGCCCTCTTCTAGCAAGATGTCGACGTCGAAGAGGACCATCTTCATCACAGGGTGAGTCTTTGCTCCTCGACGCGTAAGATTTTCCTGCAGACTGAACTGAAGATGTTGAGCAGATGCAGTGCTGGGAGCATTGGCCACGCTCTGGCACTCACGTTCCATGCCAGAGGACACCGGGTGTTCGCCACGGCGCGTACACTGGACAGCATGCAAGAGCTCCATGAGAAGGGCATCGAGACTTTCAAGCTGGACGTGTGTAAAACAGATGAAATCCAGCTCGTCAAGGCGAAGGTCGCTGAGCTGACCGGTGGTTCTCTCGACCTCCTCGTACACAGCGCGTACGTCTCCACCTGTCTACTTCTTTGCCAACTAGCTTACCTCGACGTTGCAGAGGTGTATGTACGTGCCCCACCCATCCCTCTCCCTACTTTACGCCCCCTCACCTCCCACCCCACAGTCAACCAAACCCCCTTCTCCGACCTAACAATGCAACGCATCCGAGCCGAGATGGACGTCAACTTCTTCTCCGTCGCCGAAATCACGCTCGCGTTCCTCCCGCTCCTGCTCGAATCCACCGACGCACGCGTCCTCCTCCTCGGCAGCGTCGCCGCGTACTTCCCCACCCCGTTCTACTCCATCTACAACGCCAGCAAAGCCGCGATGGCTCAGTTGGGGAACACGCTGAGAGTGGAGCTCGCGCCGTTCAATATCAAGGTCATTCAGGTGCGTGTCTGGTCAAGTAGCGTCGTGTCATCACCCTCATACGCAGGATCTCTGACGTCAATTTGGGTTTTCTGCCTGGCACTTACGATGGTGTCTTTCCACGCAGACTCTCACCGGCCCGGTAAAGACCAACATCCTGAAGGAAGAAAAGCTCCCACCAGGCTCTCTCTACACCCCCGTGAAGCACAGCTACGAACGGTCCAACCCCGATGTTTTCGGGAGTGAGTTTCCATGACGTCTCGGTGCCGTCAGTTACCAGTATCCACTTGCTGATGATGACGTGCAGAGGCGGCTATTCCGGTGGACGGATTCGCAGAGCAACTCGCGACTGAGGTCTTGAAGAAGAATCCACGGTATGTGATCTGGAATGGCGCAAATGCGATGGTTTGGAGGATGCTTGCGACGATGTCTCATGCAACTGGCTGGTGCGTCGGACGTTTTGTGGTCTTTCTTCATTGACTGATGAAGAACATAGGATTGGATCATGTCGAATACGATTGGTTTGAGCAAGATGCCAAAGCGACAAAGCGTATCCAAGGTTGACTGAAGCAGTTCACTATCATTGTTCAATATATCGACGATGTCATTGTTATGTCGCGTATATGATGGAAATGGTTTAGGATTTTATAAAACCGTAGAGTAGTATTACAAGAGGAAGGAAGGGTAGGAGAAAATCATTCAAGCCCGCCTGAGAGCGTTCAACATCAGGAAGCAGACGTATGCAAAAGTAGTGGCTGCAGAATAAATGGCGATACGGATGTGGAATGGATTGAAGGTGAGGAAAGGGTACGGGACTGACAGTGGTGGATTAGTCGAATGCACGTTCACATATAATTACGCCACTCACAAGCTCCATTGTACTTGGCACACTCTTCAACCCACCAAGCATACCAAAGGCCCGAAACAGCGGCGACGATAAAACCACCATAAATAGCTTGTTTTGGGGTATATTTGCGTTCCAGAAGGAAGAAGTCCAGAAGAAGTGAAATTGCAGGGACAGCGTGAAGAGAGACGTCCATCTCGACAGGGATCCGCGAGAGTTGTGGTGTTTTAGTGGAGGATGAGGGCTCAGCCTCTTCTGCTCTGAGAATGAGGTTGGGCGCGGTGAAGAGGAGGGTCCAGTAGATGGTGGAGATGACGACGGCGAGCTGTGATGGAGACAGACAAGATCAGCAGGTGCGCAGAAGCTTGTGATTTCGATGCGATTTGACTTACAGGCATGGCGATCATAAAGACGGCCCGTTTCGCTCGCTTAACGACTGTATGACCTCATGAGCAGCTGGTCATTGGAAAGGAGATACGAGGCAGAGCAACTCACGACTGAGGACAGGAACGAGATCGGCCAGCATGCTCAGAAGCATGGTAATGAAAGCAACGGCGAGGCTGGACAGAACGCACGTTTGTTAGGATCACGATCTTGAGACGCGTTGCAGCCCATGCTGAGCACGTCGACGCGCTCAGGGCGTAGGCTGAGCAACGTTGGAGGAGAGAGCTCACCCTTGGATGGTCAAGAACTGAAAGTGCCCGCCTCTCTGGCTCTCGATGAGCTTGTTGATAGGGAGTGAATGGAGGCCCATGTAGCCATAGGCCATGGTTGCGGCGGCACCCGCATGGAGGATGAGGGGGCCGGGGTTGTAGGACGCGGCGGACATGGGGAGGGAGACGAGGAGGGAGAGCGGGAAAGTGGTCGTGTGCGAGCAAAGAGTGGAGGGAAAGGGACGACCAGGAGGCAAATTTAAAGGACGGCTGGGCTGACCTGAAACGGACGCGGTCAGCGGGCAATTATTGGATTTTTGGAGCACACAACGTTATGACGCACTGCACGGCACGTCTGGTCGGCTCCGGCCACTCGGCGATAAGATGCTCTCTCCCTCCCACCCCCGCCACCAACAGCTCGTGTCAACCCATCCTGTGCATGCATTCTGATACTTGGTACAGATCACTAACAACGAAGCCTACAGTATCTTATTTGTCCCCGACTCCCCGCTCATCTACTCCATTTCAACGCCGAACCGTCTATAGCTATAGCATGTACAACAAAAGAGAAAAGAAGAAAACGATCGCGTCATAAATGATAATTTATTCTCCACTGCATTCCTCCCGGACCTCAAACTCGCCCTTTCCATCGTCTCCACAACACCCCGGACCCGCATGCCGCCACCAGCGTGATCATCGTGCTGAACCAAAACGTGGTCTGCCAACACTCCACGCCTTTGCAGGCCGTCTCGCTCGGCGATGTGTGATGGTCAGCCACAAACGCGTATATGTACGAGAAGAACGTCGTCCCAAAGAAGGGCGCGTACGAGATGATCCCAAAGTTCCGTCCCAGATTGGGCAGTCCCCAGATCGATGACAGGATTCCAGGACTGCGCACAGAGAAAGAGCAGAGCGTTCAGTGTCAGACCAAAGTTGTAGAGCGGCTGAATGAAGCCGAGCCACCGCGTACTCACAGGATAGTGAATGTCGTGCCGTACACAATCCCCACGCCAACACTGTAACATACATGTAAGTCACCGAGATTTCCTCTGGCAATAGCCTGGACATACCTCAAGAACCACATGCCTGCCTGGGTCCGGACTGTGAGGACCAGCCACAGGAACGTCAAGGCCGAGACCGACGCCGCCCCGGTCAAAAATGCGATTCTACTGACGTGCTGTTTCCTCGGGAAAGACCAGATACCGCTGTGAAGATACGATGCAACGGGCGATACGAAATCGGCCAGTGGTCCCACGATAAGGCGAGACAGCGTGTTCGAAGCTGAGAGTAGCTGAACCTGAGTTGAAATGTCTGCACCGCTTTTGGCGGGAAGCGAGACGAATATCGACCCGAGGTTTGCCATGACCGTCTCCGCCTAGCACAAAGCATTGCAATTGAGTAGACATTCAGTCGAGTGGTGTTGAAATGCTCACAGTACCAAGAACGGTAGCAACTACCAACGTTAAAATCCAAAAATAAGGATCCTTCAGCAGGTCTGCCACGCTCCCGTGCAACGGTTCCGGAACGGAAAAGATGGGAATGTCCAAGTCTGAGCTTGGCTTTTTGTTGACCAAAAGCGGTCGCGTCTCGGAATCCCCGATATTTTCTACGATCGTCGGTACAGTACCAGCAGACGAGGACGACGGCTCCGGATCCTCTATTGATGTGACGTCGGGTGCCCGGGTTGCATGGTCGGAACCCTGCATGCAGAGAGCACTGATGAAATGCACCACGCCGGATAGTATAGCCAAGAACGCGAGGAAACGTGTTACGTTCAGCCCGGTTTCAGGGACCGTGAAATACCGCGTAGCGAGTGCGGATAGGAGAAGCGGGGAGAACCCGAAGATGGCCATGCTTGTTCCCGACGCAACTCCCATGTAGTGAGGGAACGCCTTCGTCGCGGAGAATACGAATGAAAAGTATCTGAACGAGTGACGTGCAGTCAGCCATCGCGCGTTGAAATTCGTACCGGTTGAACGCGACTCACGAGAGCACCGTAGCCAATCCTGCCAAGCAAAAGCATACTGTCAACCTCCTGAACGACGCCGATGACGGTTTCTCGATGGTATCCGGTGTATGCGCAATTTCCAGCGAGAAGAACCCGAAACCCATGGAGAAGAAGACAGCAGACAGGAGCGAGCAGGCACGTGGTCCGTATCTGTCTAGGAGCTTGCCCACAAACGCGGCGAAAGGATACTGGCCCACCATGCCACTAAAACCCATCGAATTGGGAATCTGAGAAGACGGGGGAGACGAATTTGCGTGTATGCTTACGCTAAAGCGATGGTGGTGAGCTGCGGTTGGGTGAGCTTCATGTGCGTCACCAGTGCAGGGGAGATGAGAGGGAAGCTGTACACGCCGCCTGCACATAGTCTACACCACAGAGATGACGGTCAAAACGTTGTAGCTCAAGAAGTTGTATAACGACGTACGCGTTGGCGGCGATGGCGAAGCAGATGAGCACCAGGCGAGCATGACTAGGCACTCGGACCCCACGGTTTCTCCGAGCCATTCACGACGAACGACGTGCGACCTCAAAACTACGGTGTCTCATGTACACTCAAACAATTCTAGGTGAGCAAGCGAGTGAATAGGATGTGTTGTCGAAGGAGATGAGGATGAGAATGGGTA
>RWJN01000583.1:0-19099 GCA_004332605.1 Steccherinum ochraceum
GCTCGCCATAAGCAGGACGAGCAGTCTCTTCTCCGAGGTACTTCACGACTTCGTCGATCTCGCGGACAATGTGCACGACGAGGCCTTTCTTCGTGTACTCTTTCAAGAGATCCCGGGAAGCAGGAGTCTCCACGATACCGCCACCGAGGCTGATGACGTATCTTGTAGGATGCTCGTCGAGAAGTTCCTTCAAGATTTCGGCTTCTGCTGCACGGAAAGCGGGCCATCCGTTCTGCTGGACAAATTCCCGAACACCGATCTGGTGCTTGAGCTCAAAGAGTGGATCGGCGTCAACGAAGTCCCAAGAGAGTGCAGAGGCAGCGAGCTGTCCGATGTATGTCTTCCCGGAGCCTCTCATGCCAATGATAACCACGGATGCAGAGGCGTTCGTGGAGTCATGGCCACTAGGAGATGCGGAGTCGGAAGTCTCAAGCTCAACTCCTTCGACCTTGAGGCCAATCTAAAAACGTGAATTAGTATGCGAGTGTACATACAACACCATTGGACTTGCCTTGTTCTCGAGATCATCCCACCAGTTGGGCCAAGTCTTCTCCACACAGCGTTTCTCCTCGATGACAGTATCCTTGATAATGGCCCCGAGTACGCTGAAGGCCATGGCAACACGGTGGTCATCGTAGCAGTGGATGCTAGTCCCCTCTTGAAGTTCCGAGATAGGCTTGCCATAGATTTCCAGCCCGTCGTCCAATTCCCGCGTCTCCACACCAAACTTGGCTACGTGCAAACTCCATGTTAGTACGCACAACCAGAAATCGAAACTCCACCAAGTACGTACCAAGCTGATCGATCATAGCCTGAATCCGATTGCACTCTTTCACTCTCTGGTTCGCAATCCCCACAATCCTGGTCGCATTCTTAGGCCCATCAATGAGCTCCCTTCCGGGCAAAGGACTCGCCACAGCGACCGCCGCCAACACGCTCGCAGTCAAGAACGCATCCGTCATCGGCTCCATATCCACCAGCCCAAGCGCCTTCAACGTGCCCACAGGCGGACCCCGCACAGTCGTCTCCGTCTCCGTCTGGACCACCTCACACCCCATCGGCTCCAACACCTCTTTCGCAAACCGCGCGTCGCCCTGCAACGACCCCGAGCCGATGTTCGCAATCGTGCATTCCGTGCCTGTGATCGCGGCGATGGCGAGTGGGTACGTCGCGCTGCTGGCGTCGCTCTCGATGTTGTATGTGGGCGGGTTGGTGTAGCTGCCTTGCGGGATGGCGTAGATATCCAGCAGGGCGTTCGTGCTTGGATCTCGCTCGCGCGTGACGGTGATGCCGAACGTCTTCATCATGGCGATAGTCATGTCGATGTAGGGCTGGGAGATGACTTGACCTCCGATCAGCTCCAAGCGGACCTCCTTCTGGGCGTAGGGCGCGCATAGCAGTATGGAAGAGACGTATTGGCTCGACACACTGGCCGCCAACTGGATATGGCCGCCTTTCAAACCGGCAGGCGCGATAGACAGAGGCAGACATCCCTGGGACTCCAGGAAGTCGATGGAGCTTCCGTTGGCGCGGAGCGCAGTGACCAAAGGCCCGATGGGGCGCTGCTTCATGCGCGCATTGCCGGTGATGACGGTGCGGTCTTCGGCGACTTGAGATGCTTGCACGAGCGTGCAGACCGTGGTGAGGAACCGAGCGGCCGTTCCTGCGTTTCCGAGGTAAACCTCCTTGCCTTTGTCGGGGACGGAGAGGATACCGGCGCCACCCTCTACGACGAGGGTCTCACCACCGTCTTCCCATGAGAACTTCGCACCCTGAAAACACTCATCAGTTATCCGGCTTGTGTAGGATCACAGTACAGCATACCTTGAGATCAACCAAGGCATTCATCATGACTTGCGTATCGTCAGAATGCAGGAGATTCTTGAGCCTGCACGTTCCTTTGGCCAGCGCAGCGAGGAGCAGTGCACGGTTGGAGATACTCTTGGATCCCGGAGTGGCCATGTGTACAGGACTCTTGGTCGGCGTCCCAGGGATGACTTTCGCCGCCTCAGACAGCGTCTTCGCAATCACAGCGTCGTCGATGTTCGTAGCCTTCTGCTCGTATGTCGCTCCAATCCTAGACAAAATGACGATCTTCTTCTGCGGCCCGCTATTCTTCTTATCCACCTTCATGATATCCAGTAGATTATCTACCGTGAGCGCTTTCGCCGCCGGCAAGCTCGCGATCTTCGGATCCGAAAGGGAGACCGGCAGATTATACGCCTTCAAGCAGCGCGTCAACCTCCCAACGCCCACCTGGCCCAACACGCCCATCTGCCTTGCAACCTCCGCCTCCAAGATCATCCCAACACTCACGCACTCGCCGTGCAAGATCGTCGGAGTGACGACGGCTTCGATGGCATGCCCGATCGTATGCCCGAAGTTGACGAGGTTGCGCAGGCCGGTCTCGCGCTCGTCGACGGTGACGATGTGGGCCTTGACGGAGATGGAGCCGACGATGACGGAGAGCAGGAGTTTTTGGGCTGAGGAGCGCGTGGAGAGCGTGCGGCCGGAGGAGTTGGCGGAGGGGGTTTGGATGGCGGCGAAGATCTCTTCTGACTTGGACTCTAGAGACCCGAAATCGTCTTCGTTCCAGATGGCTGCAGTCTGCGTCCTCGCTCGTCAGCTTTATGGGAGAATGTGTACAGGTGTGCTGAGCGTACCTTGACCACCTCGGCCATGCCGTTCGAAAATTCCCTCGCGGGGAGCGTCTCCAAGAACGCAGCGTCTATGAATATGTACTCCGGTTGCCAGAACGCGCCGATCAGGTTCTTGCCGTGGGGAGTATCGATGGCTGTCTTCCCACCAACACTAGAGTCGACCATTGCCAGGAGGGTAGTCGGGATCTGCACGAAGCGGACACCCCGCATGCTGCGACTCGCGTCAAAGACGGAAGGCGCGTAAACTGAAGGAGTGAACGTACAAGGTAGCGGCAACGAAGCCCACAAGATCGCCAATAACGCCTCCACCCAACGCCAGCACCAGCGTGTCCCTCGTACACTTATTCAACAACAAAAAATCCTCAATCTCCGCCTTCCCCTCCCGACTCTTACTCGTCTCTCCCGGCGTAACCACATAACTCAAAAACCTCGGCCTCGTCCCACCATTCAGCGCAGCAAGCTGAGTCGAAAACTCACCTTCGAACGCGGGCAGATGGAGGTTACCCACGTTCGTGTCCGTGACGAGGACGTACGTGGACGAAGGGAGGGTGCTGAGGACGGTGTGGACGATGTAGGGGATGAGGTGGAAACCGCAGTGGATCGACTCTTTCCCCAGGATGGCGACCTTGTGGACGTCGGTCTGGGATGCCATGGTGGACGAGCCGGAGTGAGAGACAGAAGCTTTGGCCTTTTTGTGAGGTCGATCTGATTTTATCTGTGCCTGTGAATCGCTTCAGTATGCATTCCTTTCACACATAGAACATCGATCCATACCTCTATAGTCACTCTCCTTCCGAGAAGTATCGGAACACGCTACTGCACCGCTTTTAGACCTGCCAGGTCAACGTACGGCTAGAGATGGACGAGGGAAAACAAGAAACGGAGAAACCGATATTGGCCGAGTCACTTCAGATTCTACCGAGAAGTATTTAGCGCTCGTATGAAATATTGCGACCGGTCCGCGAATTGCCGGCCAACCGCGCTGCGGCAGAATTCAGCTTGAATCTCGACATCCACCTCGTTGAAAGCTTTCAGCCCGAGTCTGCCCTGCTGTCTTCGCATGTCGTCTCATTCAATGAGCAGCATGATGGTTCACGGGTTTCTGCCTTGAAATTTGCCACTGGTCTCCTCACCTTCTCAAATAGCGGTCCCCCATCCCTGAACGCCTCAAACTCCCTTGCTTTTGCGCAACTTTTGCTTCCCATTGCAAACCTGACTGTCCTCACTGCTTAAATTTGTGCATGTTCACACCGTTCAGCGGCTCTGCGCGTTCACTGTGTTTGATTTCTCTGCTCTGAGAGTACCTTCCAGATTGCGCGCTCGAAAATTAGACCAAAGAAAGGTGAGCAGTCCAGGATACGCACGTATTGACTACATCCGCCTCGATAGCGCGTTTTGACGCGATGCAGGTCGTTCATCGTTATGCAATGTTTATGCATCGCATGATGGTCCCAGAGATAACTGGTGGTGGTAGACGACGCCGAACGACTAGAGTCAAGAAGTATCGGACCTCGTTAGGCTTCGCCGGGTGAGTTTCTACTTGTCTTGGTCGTCATCACTCTAGGATTGACCGCTTCTCTTACAGTGTACGTATGGCATTGCCTATGAACTTACTTGCATCACCTCATCTAGGGGCACTGCGGCATCGAATCGAGTGACTTGGACTGGCCGAACGGTTGGAGGATCCTTGACGACTGCGGCATCCCTCCGTCGGGCGTCGCAGCATGCAAGTGTAGTACGTGTCATGCACCTCAAATGATGAGGCGGACAATACTGAGCACCAGACTATATATAGCCTATAGGTACAACAATATTGCTTCTTTCATGAAGAGAACCGTCGCACATGCGGGTGTTTAATATTTATTTATAAACCTCCTGCTTTGAGGTGAGTGTCATGTATCTTCGTACCGTGATGTTAAGTTTCTATGAGGATAGGCCTATTATGACCTCGTTCGCACTGTGTGCATATGAAGAATTTTATGTTCATACAGAACGTGTCTCTCATTCTACCGGAGTAGAGCTAAAACCCTCAAACTCTCGCATCAACTGCGGTCTCACAACATTATCGGAGACTTCCCTCGCGAAGTCCGTGTACGTTACTCTTTCGAACATGAGGACTTCGCTCATGATTGGCTTCGCATCTACACTGCTTTCCATTCAGATATCTCAACGAGTCTGACACGGTAGATAACCACGTTTTCTGCGACACCGCCACCCATGCCCTTTCAACGCGGTTCCACGACACAAGTGTTAAAACGTTAATTGCAGCCACAACCCCAGCCTCAGCCTCACCGTGCACAAGCCTCGTGCCCTTCGTCGTCTGAGATGATGTGCACAGCGAGAGGCAATTGCGAACTTGCGAGGATGTGCAACTGGTCCGTCGATCTTTTGATGGGTGGCTGGTGATTAGAGTTGCCGGGTTGGCGAGTTCGCGAGTTCCGGAAATCTGGGTTGATCGAGGCGAGCTCGAGATCAACCGACCTGAGATGGATAGAGAGAATTCACGTGGAATGTCTCTATCGGTGGAATACGGTTTCGGTGGTTCGCTGGATGTGCTGGAATTTTCAGACACGTCAATGCAAGTGAAGCAGCGGGAACCTCAGCATTATGGCTAAGGATTGGAAGTGAAGCAGCCTTCTATAGCCTTCTCTGGACTTGACGCTACAATCTGAGACCAGCTTGGACCCTCTTGGACCTGACGAGTCGCGGAGATCAGTACGGGTGATCGACCAAAATGATTGTCGTCGCGACCTGCACACAGTCAGGAACGGCGATCATAGCGACACAACTAGCATTGAGCAGACCGTCGTAGGACTTCGAGAGCTCAACTGAACTCCAACACACATCTGAGGGCTGCCTGCAAGTAGAACAAAACAGGATGGAGAAGACGCAGGCGAGCGAGGACAAAGAACAGCGTCACCAGAGTAGCCGAAAATGAAGCCGGGCAATTGTGGGCGATCCGAAGCGCCGCAGATACGAACGGCGATCAGCACCCTGGCGAAAGTGCCTCAGAAGCAGTTTACGGCAGGTTATTCAAAGCACTGGGAGGAGGAGGAGGAAAAGAAAGAAGAGTGTGTTTAGAGCAGCACAATGACTAGCTGCGGTGGATGCTGGGAGAGAACAAAGGGAGGAAGGGAAGGGAAGCAGGGACAAACAACGGTCGGCCGGGGTAGCCGAGGAGGGGGTGGGCGGCTGTTGCCAAAGGAAAAGGAAACATCACGACGTTGGTTGCAACTCTGGCAGCCACAGCGTGGTCGCCGCGTTTCCTCCTCTTCTCTCTTTCTCCTCATCTCTCCTCATCTCCTCCCCCGGGCTGCCTGCAGTTCCGCTCGGGTTCACGATCACGAAGCTCGATTCTCCCCAGTCGCTCTTTCTCTGCTTCGTTTCAGTCTTTACTGCCCTCCTCTCCTTCCTACCACAACTCATCCATCCACATCCATCGTACTCACCATGTCTGTCATTCTTGCCGCCATAAACGCTACCGTCACCGCTCCCGCCCCCGCCGCTACCACCTCAGCCGCCGCCAAGAAGGTCGCCTTCGACCACCTCAACCTCATCCTCAACGTCGACGTTTTCATCCTCTGCATCACCGGTCTTTTCATCCTCCTCTCTCTCCCTCGTGCCGTCGTCCGCTTCATCCATCCCGAAGAGTGGTCCAACGGCCACTGGCTCCGCTATGTCTACGTCCACACCGCCATGCGCTCCTCCAGCGCACCCATCGCCCCGCTCGCACCTGCGCATCTGCCTTTGACGTCCAAGACGCAGATGCAGACGGCCGACAACCTCCTCGATGCCCGCTCGGAAAAGTCCTTCAACATGTCCGACGACGACCACGATCCGCACGGTGCGAACCTGTACCGGAACGCATCGTCCAGCAGCGCACACGCCCTCCTCTCCCGGAACGCATCCTCGAGCAGCGGCCACGGCCTGCTCTCCCGCAACGTGTCCACAGCCAGCGGCCGTGTCCGCCGCCGCCGCGAGACCCTCCCCGCACACATGCCCGCCTGGTCGTCCATGATCCCCTGGGTCGCCAACGTCCTCCGCATCCCCATCCGCCCCGGTCTCACCGTCGGCAAAGTCGCCATGCAGCTCACCTACTTCTTCATCCTCCTCTACGCCACCTTGTACAAGAGCAACGTCTTCACGACCCCCGTGCGTGCGGGGTACGTTGCTGCCAGTCAGATCCCCGTCGTGCTCATTCTCGGGACGAAGAACAACTTGTTGGGTGTGGCTGTCGGCATGGGATACGAACGCGTGCGTATGATCTTGCCTTTTTTCTCAAAATCAGAGCACTGATGATGTGGGTTGCGCATTCCAGCTCAACTTTCTGCATCGCTTCGCCGGCCGGATGCTCGTCCTCGCCGCGAACGTCCACGCCCTAGGCTACAGTACGTCCCCCCTCTCACGCCCGTCCTCGCAAATGAACTCACGGTCATTTGATTTTCCCATTGCGGCTGCTGCGCAGTCTACAGCTGGTCCTTAGCCGGCACGCTCGAATCCCACTTCAAGATCACCAGCAATCGGTACGGCCTCCTGGGCCTCGTGTGCGCGGACATGTTCGTGTTCTTCTCGACCTCTATCTGGCGCACGAAGGCGTACCAGCTCTTCGTCGTGTCGCATGTGTTGGCCGTCGTCATTTTCCTCGGCGCGGTGAGTTTCATTTTCTCTTAGCATTGGCAACCAAAACGCTCATCATTTCCCGTCCTGTCACCTTTCTTCGGTTTCACCTGTCCGTCCGTCCGGCCCCCGCCTTCGCTCCGTCCTGTCCAGATCTGCCTGCACTCCACCCCCTCGGTGCCCTACGTCCTCATCGCCATCGCGCTCTACATCCTCGACCGCGTCATGCGCATCGCCAAAACCCGGTCTACGACCGCCCACCTCACCCCCCTGCCCGCGCTCAACCTCAACGCCACGCGCCTCGTCATCCCGGGGATCAACGCCGGCTGGCGCGCGGGCCAGCACGTGCGCATCCGCGTGCTGCATCGTGCGATGGGGCTGAGAGGGATGGTGGAGTTGCATCCGTTCACGGTGGCGAGTGTGAGTCGTGGGGAAGGCAAGCAAGGACGGGGAGGAGGGCTTGGTGTTGGTGGTGAAGAAGGCGGGGGATTGGACGGGGCGGTTGTTTGAGCTTGCGAAGAGGGTGGAGTGGAGCGAGAAGGCGACGGGTGTTGCGGAAGGTGGGGACGTTGCTGCGTCGAAGGAGGTGAAGGTCCTCATTGAGGGGCCTTACGGTGCGTAACTCCTCTCGTACACCTCTTGACGCTGTTGAACTGAAGATGTGATGTTACAGGCGGCCCTGGCCACACGCTCTTCGCGTCGTTCTCCGGCGCACTGCTCGTTGCTGGAGGAAGCGGTATCACGTTCTCGCTCGGCGTCATGCAAGACCTCATCAAGAAAGACCTCGAAGGCCTCTCCCGCGTCAAAGCCATCGAACTCGTCTGGAGCATCCCCGATCCCTGTACGTGACCTTTTCTTTTCACCAATAGCATCAGCTTCAATCCTTAATCCACCCCACCCCGCTTACAGCACACCTCATCCCCCTCCTCCCCGAACTCACCCAACTCCTCTCCTTCCGCACCTACGCCACGCTCAAAATCCACATCTTCTACACCCGCATGTCCTCCGCCGACCCCATGAAAGCCCTCGCTTCGCACACCCTCCCGCCGGGGATGACCGTCTCCCCGGGCAGGCCGAAGTTGAACGCCCACCTCACCAGTGTGATTGACCAGGCGAGCGCGTTGAGTATGTTTAAGAAGAATCCGAGGAAGAGTTATGTGGATGGGAAGAGCGCGGGGAGGGGGTTGTGTGGGGTGGTGGTGGGGGTGTGTGGGCCGCTGGGGTTGGCGGAGGAGGTAAGGAATGTGGTGAGGGGTGTGGATGGCGCGAGGAGAAGAAGGGTCGGGGGTGTTGAGATTCATGAAGAGTGCGTCTTTTGTCTTTCTCGTTCTCGTGCTGGCGTTGGTGCTGATTAGATGGCTTGCTAGGGTATTCGGGTGGTAAACTACCACACCAGGTCCTCTTCCACACACACACACTCACTCGTTCTCCTCTCTCGTAACGCGCCCTCTCGCGCTGACACGCCCATTCACGACACCTCTCACCCTCATCTTGACGACGACGTTTCATGAGATCTTGGACTGGACCAAGACCCGCACCCCGCCTCACCCTCTTCCAAGCTGGCTGGATCACAACCACAGGTTGCCTCACTCACACTCACACTCACCATGGCTCGACGCCTACATACCACTCCGTACTATGTTCATCCGACATGTTCCCACTCCTCCTTCTTTACTCTGATGAGGAAGGAAGACCTGGGTGTGTGTCCCTTGATACCCTGTGCACCCGACTCGACCGGTTCGCAGTTCTTTTTGATCTTGGTTCTTTGCCTTTCTTGTTCTTGCCTTTCTTCTCTTTACCTTGCTTATTTTCTTCATCTTCATCTTCATCTTCATCTTTATCTTCATTTTGATTTGAAGTCGGGTCTGCACGCATCCGATTCCTTTATTCCCTTCCTCCCTTATTTATCACCTCTTCTCGAACCAACAAGTCGACCACATCACACCACATCACATACCCTCACCCTCACCCATATCCTTATTCACTCTTCAACGACCTCCGCGACGCACGCACGCCTATCTATGATATCTATGATCGTATATCATAATCCTCCCCGTGCTTTCCCCGGTGGAAACGCGGTGAGCGGAGCTTGGAGGTCGGGATGGGGTGGGGCGTAGGGTTACAGGGCATCTTGGTCGCAAGTCTTGGTTCTTCCTTTTGTTCGAAGTATTACTTCTGCTTCCTTGCCGGGGTTGACTCCCCTTCGTACCGTTCTCTGCATCGTTCATCGTTCCTCCATCGATACATACACACCCCGCATTCTGCTCCCCGCATTCCGCATTAGCATTAACATTCTGCATCCCTGCATCCCATTGAGATTTGATTGCACACCGTCGTTCTCCTGTAGCGTAGATTACTTAGAAAACTCTTTTGAATATCCATCCACCTTTCTTGTTCTCGAGGGCGGTGGGCGGAGCGCGCTGCCTTCCGTCTTCTTAGCTGCTCGGCTTCACCGATATCCCCGTTCACGCGAATGCGTACATACCTCCTCCTGCCTCTCAACCTCCATCCTTCCTCCGTCGTTCACTTTCGTAATGACAGCTGTCCCCTTGGAACTTGCTTGTTTCAGTGTACCATCTTCCACCCTTTTTATATTGCTGTCGTTGGTATATAAGAGATGGACTTATGGACTACTTGTGGCATGGAATGTGGATACGTACGGACGCCGGAGTTGGAGGAAGGTAGTTGTTTTTGAATACATGGACACGTTTGTGAAATTGGTGACCTTGGTTACGAAAGTTGATTCGAACAAGGCTATCGTGCGTCGTTCGAGGAGGGACTTGGTATGCGGGGAAGACAATCGACTTACAACAGGTGTATCTGACGAATCAGCGCTTCACAGTCTGTTTGGTCATGTACTTACTCTTCTCTTCTTGAAGCTTGATCACTTACCATGACCATCTCTATGCATCGAGCACACCAACCGTCTGCTCTCCACGGCTAACTATGCGCAAAATCGAAACCATCCGTATCTCCCGCAAATCACCGCATGAGCTTTGATGGCACGAGGTCGTGTATAGCGCAGAGAGGAGAACGAACTTGGAAGAGTATTTACTTAACAGCTTGAAGAGGTACGTGTCTGCCCGCAGTCTATACCTCGCGTTGTGGCGTACCAACTGACATCGTTTCTTTATCCGCAGCTCCCAAAGCTTGGGCGAACGTTGATCATACAATGCCTCAAGCGGACGAGATTCAAGTCGTAAGCTGCTCGTTTGCCATCTACATCTCCTTTTTCTGCATAACCATCTCGCACTCATGCGCGCTATCGTGGAATTAGAATAAAGCATTCAGGTGGTGTGTTGTGCGCAGTAGGCAGCATCTGCCAACCCCACAGAACATGTGATGTAGCACTCACAGCTGACCAAAAAGTGTGTATCTGTGGCTCCTGCGATACCTCGACTGTAAGATAGCTGACTCGCTCTTCTATTCTTTCTTCCGGTAGACTTTCTACACGACGAAATTCCGATATGCAGTGCCTCGTTACAGACATGAGGTCGACCCCAACTCGCCTCAATGACTCGAAGACTGCCTCCTTAGCCAAGCATTGTCTGCGAATCCCTCAATGTGAACGCCTCGCAGCGCCGCTCCTGGGTGTTCAAGTACCAGGCCACGTCGTCCCACCTCGCCCTCGCCTCTTATCGAGTTGCTCATTCGTTCTCATCTCGTACGCACCTGCACAAGCACGATGGCCGCCTCCCTGCCTGACGTTACGGACCTCGCTCGTCTGGTTGGAGCCATGGGCTTCGGTCCTGAGCAGCTACAGCAAGCAATGACCGACCCCAGCTTCCGCCGTCTTGTATCCCAAATTCCTGCCTTCTCCGACCTCAGCTCTTCTACCTATGAAGACATTTTGGATGATGCATTCGATCAGGAGTTTTCTCAGACGTTGAGGATGATCGAGCAAGCAAAAGCTGCTCATTTGCGCGAGCAGTCGCTTCCTCCAGTCAAAAGCCCTCAAGTCCCTCGATCGGCGCTGTTGGCGGGGTTCACACGGTCTAGTGGCCCAGCATCGGCGACGAAGGACACCGTTGTGACAATGCAATGGCGGCAAACCTACATTGGTGTGGTTCCTGGCTACAGCACCAAAACTTTGGACGAACTTGAGAGGAGTGCGCCCCCCTTTTTCTTTATCGTTTAGCTGTTCTGACTGATTGTGACGTGTCACAGTTGATATAAACAATATGCTTGTCAGGAAACGTCATGAGGTATGCAGTCGTAGCTTCTTGCCGGTATGTCAATGCCAAATATTGACCGCTAGCTTAGGGGGCATATATTATGTGTCGTATCATATCCCAAACTAGTATGTTTCAATTTGCTCGCTGCTCGACCCATGCTTCGTCTGAAGCTGCGTGTAGGGCACATCGTCAGCGTCGAAATGATCGTCGAGGATCCTCTTGGCGCTACATGCCTGCTTTCTATTTATCGCTACCCCACGGCTCTGGACTGTACCGTTGAACAAGCAGACATGATGTTTCCTATCGGCACTATCCTCGCAGTACGTGAACCGTACTACAAGTTTCCTTCAAACGGAGAGGTGCCCCTCATTCGCGTAGATGCACCTTCCGATCTCGTCTTCCTAGACCGGCATCCTGTTCTCCTTAATGGCGTCACCTGGCCTACACCCGGTCCCTTGAGATCAATTGGCCCCGCAGATAATGCAGTTACCTGGAAAGACCGAGGCAACCGCTACTTCAAACGTAAGGAGTGGATCTGCGCTGCGAGCGCATTCTCCGAAGGACTCCTACAAGACCCGACAGATCATCGCCTCTTGCTCAACAGAGCAGCGGTGTATATAGAGTTGGGGTGGCTTAGATCTGCAGCTCACGATGCGGAGCGCGTCATAGCTATGGATCTGGAAGACGCACAGCTCTTGCGCAAAGCTGTATACAGGGCTGCTAAGGCCTACTACCTTTCCGGTCGATACGACGACGTCCGACGTCTTTCAAGCCTAGGCCTACAGTGCCCAGAGGTTCAACAGCTTTGCCGTAACGCAGACCGACGTTTGCGTGAACGCAACAGCGGACAATACGATTGGGCGACCATTTACGGTGCAACTCGCGCTGCTGCGTCTCGTCCTGATGTAGCAGCATATCGTGGCCCAGTAGCGGTTCAAATTCCAAAGGGAGGGGTTCGGCCTCGAGGTTTATTTGTTACACGTGCTGTCAAAGCTGGGGAGCTCCTCGTAAGCATCCAGAACCCTTTTTCGGACCTGTACTGAACTATTCACCAGATCGTCTCCAAACCCATTGCTTCCTATTTCCCGGAAGACACACCTAGCAAGCAAGACGAGTTATTCAGATCAATCAATCTTCTCAACGATACTATGAACAACCGTTCCCACTATGTTTTGATCGATCTCGTCGTGCAACGCATGTGGGACGATCCCGATCTTGCGTCTGTCATCCAAGCTATGTACGCTGGCGAAAGCTTTCCTGCAGCCAATGGTTATCCCATCGCTCCTGCTGCACCATCTTTTGTGGGGCCGTTATCACACTCGCGCACACCGTGCATCGACATCGACGTAGGTCGAGTAGAGGGTGTCTGCTCAATAAACGCCTTTGGCGTAGGCGACATAGATTTCACTGATGCTGCTTCCGAGCAGCAAGAATACCCTAACCTCGACAAGCCAACTGGTCTATATGAGCTTCCTTCGTTCTGTAACCACGCCTGCTTACCGTCGGCCGATCGCACCTTCTTCGGCGACGTGATGGCCATCCGCGCCACCAGGGATCTCAAGGCCGGAGAGGAGGTCACCATGACCTATTGCGACAGCGCGCAGACGTATCAGAAGCGTACCGAATTCGTTCAGAAGAAATGGCGCTTTGCCTGCGACTGTTTGCTGTGCAAGGCAGACTTGTCTGACTCCCCTGCTGCTCGGTCTCGACGCGCAGAAGCCGTGGATATGCCATCGTCTTTGGGAATTTCTGCAATCAAGCAACGCATAGCGCAAATCAAGTCAACGTACACCGACTCACCTGAGCGTCGTCGCTGCGGTATCAAACCAGAGCTCTTTCATGCATATCATAGGCTCGGCTTTGTGTACAGCAAGGAGTCCCACGTGACGCACCGCCTTGCACGAGCGAAGGTGGAGTTGTGCATTATCGCGTTCATGGACGCATTGGAAGCCGTTGGTCTAGTGATCACCGACCGGAGCGTGTCTGGTCCAGTCAAAGGCCCGTCCTCCGCACTTCCGGTCGACATGATCAGGGTACCGTCGCTGTCGCATCTATGTACACCAACTGTGATCCAGATAGCTTCCGCTCTGTCCGGAGCCCTTGACCAAGATGTTCGTGCAAGAAACTGGATAAAGGTTGCAATATGGAGTATGTGTTTTACGCTTTGTCAAAATGACTTCTTTGTACTGACCGCCTACGTCGTTGTGCCCTTAGTCGAGAATACCAGTACTGGTGGCGGAGAGGCACTATTTGAACAGAAGTACCGTTCTTTCCTGAATACTTAGGCTTACCCTTGTGCATCACGGTGCATATAGCTTGCTCGATTTGTAGTGTTGTTGAGTATAACGATCTCCGTTGAGAAGAATATCTGAATATGACGCAAATAACAGACAGCGCCGTCGATGTCCATGTGCATTGAAAGTAGCGAATAACGATATTGCAGATATCTATTCTACCGTATGTACCTAGTTGAGCTGAGCGAGTGGAGTCCTATGGGTAAACGTAAGTATGTACATACTGACCAGTTATGCCAGCCTTGAACCAAATGACACATGAAATGGTAAAGAAAAGATGACGATGTTATCCGGCTACATGCAGCGGCACGGGGTGGCAGGTGATGGTGGGGAGAAGGTGACAACTACCCGAGGTCAAAGAGGACAATGACGGTGACGGTGACGAGGAACGATCCATCTTGCAAGCCAGTGGCTCTACCACTTTACAGCTTGGACTTGTGGAGAATGAGCAGCCAGAGTGGCTGCGGCGAGGAACGAAATGAGACGAGGGGACAGAGAGAGCGGTAAGGCGGGTTGGGGTATTGGGGGTGGGCTCCATGTATGCGTGGTGGATGCGGGTGGGTGCGGGTAGTTGATTGAGAGGGCAATTGCGTCTGAATGTGTCGACTAGAGAGTGGTTGGGAAAGCGAGTGGACGCGATCAGGGAAGGATCGCAGTCGTGAAAAGTCGTGAACGATGCAGCTGCTAAGAGAGCAGCGTCTACCAGCCAAATACTCTGCAAAGACTCATAATCAGCCGTCATTGCTCGACACAAGAAGTCGATGAACGTACTCTTCATGAATCTCGATCCCTCCAGCAGCTTTCATCCTCTTCCTATCAACACTCCTCACGACGTTCCGCACCTGGTCCGCCAGACTCAACGGCCCACAAACACCCACAACGACACCCTCGCTCTTCTTCCACCCAGCACTTCCCTTGCCCTGGAAACTCAGCGTGGTCGCACGGTCGAGGACACCAGATAAGACGGTTGCGAGCTTGGGGCGGCCGGCTTCGAGAGTGAGGCCGGCTGGGAGGTTATTGAGTGGGGCGGTGACGAGGACTTTGGTGTCGAATCCGGCGCGGGTGTAGTGTACGTGGATACGGAGGTCGGCGTATAAGCGGGTAGCGAGGAGGTGGGAGAAAGAGAGGCATGAACGGACGAAGACCAGCTAGAGGAGAACGTAGATTAGATTCTGAGCTAATGAAATCAAGGAAGACAGAGAGAGGCACGTACTAGGATCGGGGATACTCCACACAAGGTCGATGGTCTTCAATCTGCTCTCTCCGACGAGATCCTTCTGGACCAAATCTTGAATCGCAGAGAGCGCAAACGTGATGCCACTGCCTCCACAAACGAACATCGCGCCAGAAAACGAGCAAAACATGGTATGTCCAGGTCCGCCATAAGGACCTTCCACGAGCACCTTCACCGTTGGGGAAGCGTCGAGAACGCCACCTTTACCGCGTGTGTGCGCACTCTCCGACGAGATCGGCGCAGGTTTCTGTGCGAGCTCGTACAGTTTCTTCGTCCACGTTCCCGACTTCTTGCACATCAACGTCAGACCACTCCCGTCCTCGCTCTGGCTGACGCTCGCAATCGTGAACGGGTGCACCTCCGCCCATCCCATAGTGCCCATCCCGCGCGACAGCACTTGCAGCCGGATGTGCTGTCCGGCACGCCAGCCAGCGTTGATGGAAGGGATCTCGACGCGGGTCATTCCCATGTCGGGGATGGGGGTGATGCGGGCGGTCGTGTATTTGGTCCTGAAGCCGCGGGTGACGCGGTCGACGGCGTAGATACCGATAGAGATGTAGACGTAGGGTGCCACGCCCGGTCCGGAAGAGTGCATACAGATCTGAAACATCACGTATGCAGGTCAGTTGGGCTGTGCATTCAGTCGCCACAAGGCTTGGCAAAGAAGATAGCACTCACCGAGGACACAACACCGACTACAGCGATGACGTGCGTCACGAGGAAGACGTTGTAGTAACGGTTACGCCAGAAGGAGGTAGAGAAGAAGGCGAGCATGTCGATGCAGACGAGACCAAACGTTGCACGAGCATTCTTCGGAAGAGCCATGTTCTCGGCGACGGTTCCTTCGAGAGCCCATTCGTAGACTTTGAAAATGATGATCAAATTAGCTTGGAAATCACAAGTATACAGCGATATGTCTCACAGTAGCCCAGGGTGTGAACGTTACAGCAAAGGACGAGCAGCAGCCCTGCGTAACGGTGATACAGGTTCAGCTAAGATGTATAGGTGAGTTCGTCGTGACAGGCCAGTGATTTTGAGCAAGGTACTCACGCGTTCATAGCCCTTGCCAAGCAGCATCCCAATGAAGTTGTTCTTCGTACCCAAGATCACTACGACGGGAATCTGGCTCACCGCCAAGTACCCGGTCCGAATCGCGTTGGAGAACACGTTCGACTTGTAGAACGTCCCATACAACAGAATGGAGAAGTAGCAGATCAGGACGAGCGCCTTGCCAACATCCAAGCCAGGACGCAGTGTGTACCGCAATATCGGCGTGGCATACGGAATCCGTGCTGCGAACGAGGGCATATGGGATGGAAGACCTTCACGCCGACGGCTGATCCGCGTCGACGCGGTGGTGGCGGTGGACGCGCTGCGGCTGAGGAGGTTCGTGGTGGAAGTGGTGGTGTTGTTACGCGTAAGGGAAGACGAGAATGGGTCTTTGAGTACGCGGTTGTCCGATTCGTCGTACAGGTTGATCGCGGAGGTGAAGTGTTCGTCCAAGGAGATTGGGGAGTGCATCTGCGCCTGCTTCTCCGGGAGACCTGTCGGAGAGAAGTACGCTGGTTCCAACGGAGACAGGTACTTCTCATTCTCATCGTCCGAACCAGGTGACGGAGACAGAACGGTGGGCGAGGTGAGTTGAATTTCTCCATTCACAGGTTTGGACCGGAGGAAGTGCCCGTTGCGCCATTCGTCGGGGTGGGAGAAGCGGAAGAAGAAGCGGGGAAGGCCACAGAGGACAAATATGACGACCACGAAGATGATGAAGAGGTTGAGATGGAAGATGAACTCGGGGTGGTTGTAGTGAGTGTGGACGATAGCGCGAGGGATGAGGGTCGCTGGGGCCACGACGGGGTTGAAGTCCGAGTGCGCGTGCGGCGAACGAGCGTGGTGGTGGTGCGTGTGCATGGCGGGCAAGAAGCACTACCAGATCGGTTTCAACTCGAAATGTGGGGGCTCCAGGGTATGGATGAGTATGAGTATGTGCAGGAAGCGGGTTTGAGGTGTGGGGAGGTGGCTGCGGGGTATCTGGCGGATTAAAGAGCGGTCAGGAAGGAGCGAGGCGAGGGGACCGTGAAGGAGCAGTCGTGAAGGAAGGGAGCAGCACCAAAGAAAAGACCGTCAATGAGAAAAGCAAGGGAAGGGGAAGGCAGCCCAGCCGATGGTGGACTTATGAAGGAAAAACAAACAGAAGTCGAACCGAGTCGCAAGCACGGACACAGCGTCAGGAACGGATACCAAGGCCCTCCTCGTCCGCGTTTTTGTACGCATCGTTCCTGGTTACCGGCGACGTTCCGAGCACAATAGTCGTTCCGAGATCTTGCTGAATGTTGCCATCATTCCTTTGTCGAACCCAAGCGTATGATTCCATTATCCCAGACGCCCACTCCGGAGTTGCGACAACCACTCTTGTTGGTCCATGACGGTCCCCTTGTCTTCGACGCAAAGATGGTAGAAACGAAATGTGCGATTCGAACGTTTGTGGATGTCGGATACACGCAGGTTCGTCCTCGCGATGTCCTGCAGGAAGTTGAGAGCAAACATGCCCAGCCTGCGCGACAAGGCACCGTATTGTTGGTGTCAAACACGACCAAACAGACAAGCTCAGGCAACACGCATTCTTCAACGCCATACGTATACGCTATCGACGTCCAGACAATTCCAGTCTGGTCTCAACCAAACGCGACCGACGGGACATTCACAGTATGAGATCGGGAGAGATGGAGATCACGTCGAATATCATGCAGATCACTACTGGTATCTAAACAAGCAACAGCGACCGCCGCACCGATAAGAGCGAGGGCCTTCTCGTGGTACTAAACAAAAAGAGAGAGACGAATGAAACGAGCAACCAGCGTAACGACAAGCTACGAACACAGCGAGAGAGCCATGCAACGAGTAGGACTTGAGAGAGCGCCAGCCACCCAACAAGCGAGCAAAAAACAACAGCAGAGTCTGAAGGATCTACTTCAGAAACCTGGGGTATGTATGGGATGCAAGAAACGATAAAGCAGTATACTCTAATGTGGAATCATCTGCGTGGACCGAACAAACAAGAAAACCAAACGCTTCAGATGAGAGAGGAGCGATTAGTTGGTGGTACCGTAGGTGATACCGAGGTCGCTGATCGTGCCGTCGGCGTTGGCGAGGACGCCGGGGCCGTCCATGAAGTACGCGTAGTGCGAGACGGAGGCAAGGCCGTCGAGGAAGGGGAGCATCTGCGTCAAGAAGTCCTGCTGTTGGCCGGGTTGACCGCTGGCACCGAACTGTGATGCACACACGAGTCAGTGAAAACGAACGAGCGAGCACGCGGCTGCAATTGCAACTCACCTCAGTGACGAGGACAGGCTTGCCGTACTTGGTGCCGACATCGGTGATGTAGTTCTGGAAGTAGCCGACGTTGGTCGCAGAGTCGTAGATGTGGATGGCGATGGCGTCGATCGTGCACTCGGTGCAAGCAGCGAGGAAGTCGTCCAACCAGGCCGTACCCATGGGGGCACCGCCGTTCGTGATGGCAGGGCTGACGAGCTTGGCCTTGCCAGCGAATGGCTCAATGTAAGTCTTCCAGGCGTCAGCGGCCTCCTGGGGGCTCATGTTGGCTTGGGATCCGAGGTCGGGCTCGTTGAAGCTGGACAACATATGAGCATGGCAGATGATTCAGTGGTAGGAGGAACGTGTACATACCCAAGGAGATGGGAAGCGCCAGCAGCAATAGCAGCAGTGGCGTCGTCGACCCAAGAGCCAGTGTGCTCGGGCTTGTTGCTCCAGAGCATAGGGAAGTAGTCGATGCCAGCGGGGAGGTCTCCACCGGTCTGGCTACCCCAGTTGTACGCCCATCCGATTTGGCTGGCTCGCGTCAGCATAGTGAACCGTAGAATAAAAGGCGTTGGAAAAAACACACCTGCTGGTGAAGAGCTTGGTGAAGGGGGCTTCGTTGTAGGAGAGACCACGCTTGATTCCACCGTCTGAGGGAGCGGTAGGAAGGGTGTTGGGCGGTACGGGGGTAGATGTAGGAGGGGCCGAGCTAGAGTGGATGAAACAGAGTCAGTACTTCCTCGTCATTCAAGCAGTGATCGAGGCGAAGGAGAGAGAAGGCGCCACACCGCGCGCCGACTC
>RWJN01000584.1:0-19091 GCA_004332605.1 Steccherinum ochraceum
CGTAGTACTTGCCGTTCTCGAACACAAAATCGTGTTTTTCGTCGCTCTTGTCCTCGCGTTGATGAATGGACAAATTCAACTCCCTCACCATCATCTCGGCATTTTGCAAAGCTATGAGACGGTCGTCCATCATTTCACTGGGCTTCTCTCCCCTCTCCAACTCGCGCACGTTCTTCAGAGCCAGGTCCGGATCCACAAAGGGATCTGCGAAGTATGCCGCCTCGTTCAACACCAAGCGGCACAGGGCCGCCAGTCCCTTTCGTGGGTACACTGTGGAGAAGCTTCAGTCTATATATCAAGAACATGTATCCTCCACTTACCATTGCGATCACTGTCCTTGAGACCGTTGATCATCATGATCATACTGAGGCTGGTGGACGCGTGGTGAAAGTTGGTGTCGACACTCTTCGTGTCGTAGTCGTAACGCAGCATGGCTTCTGTCATGTGCATGGCATCTATGGTGTAGAAATGCCCTCCGGCGCAAGCGGTGGGCTCGGGCGTGTACACCTCATGGATTTGTCCCGGTGGCTGTATTCTGGGGATTATCAGTATTAGCTATCCTGTCGTTGCGGAGAGCGTACATGCTCACATCACATCTCCCGGACCTACCACCACGAAGTAGCGCTCCACCTGTTTGCTGTCTTTGCTCACAAACTTCATCCTCCCACCCCCTTGCGCATCGACTCTCTCGTGAAACTCTGCGCGCGTCTCGCATGTGGCAATGTCCGGATTACGGGTGAACACCCAGATCTTGTGCCCCTTGATCATTTGCACCCAGGTACCCAAGGCATTCGAATCATAGTGAGGGTAAGTGAAAAAACGGCCGTCGTGAAAGAGGAGCCACGACTGCGTGTTCTGAACATCTTTGGGGATCGAGACTCGATCTGGGTCAATGACGGGGTTCCGCTGGAAGGCTGTGAAACCGTCATCAACATGCCTGCTCGAAGTTGTTAGCTCTCCTTCTCTCCCGCGTACATATGCAGCACTCACTTGACCCACGGCGGCAACATCAAATCGACAGAAGGCGCGTCCATCACCGCGCGCACGAACCGGTCCGACCCCAGAGCAGCCACAAATTCGCCCATCGTCATACGTACGTGGTATTTTATACCCTCGTCTTCCGGATTGCGCTCCAGCAGTAGGGCGTTTCGCATTCGCAGATTTGCGTCTGCTACCACCTTCAACAATCATGCATCTGCCAGTGTGTCCATTTGACGTACCCAGAGTATCCATCTCTCGTGCACCTCTCACCCCAAAATGCTCGTTGACGCTCTCTGCTTCCCACTTCATCTTTGCCTCAGACCTTGGGGGAAGGCCCTTGATCTGCACAAAATGACCTTGACGCATCGATTTCCGTATGCGTAGGCCAAAGTCGACCCAGCTGTCATCTGGGTTGTACACAAAGAGGTCAAAGTACGTGCACTTTTCCGCAGGTTCGGCCTCTCCAGCAACCTGTCTCACATACGTGGAGTCCTGTGTTGCACATCAGGTTTAACATGTCTTCCGACGCCACGACCACTCACCGGTTTGAGAGCGTTGTTCTCCTCATCATCGTCCACCTCACCGCCACCTCTCATTGCCACCGATGGATCCTCCACCCCCACCTTCGCCTCCGCATTGTCCTCCTCCGTAGCGACCACCCGCCCGTCTTCGCTCAAGCACCAAGGTGCGCGTGTCTTCGTCCCGTCCTTCCACCTGAAAACACTGCCTCGGCCGGCGAAACGCCCAGTGGTGAAGTCCAATGCGTCTTCTTCAGATGAACAGCCGTCGGCCTCAGAATCTACAGGTGCTGATGCTGTCGGGACTGTAGTCGGCACTGGCCCTGATGACGACATAGGCGCAGTCGCGTACCCAGCCTCATCTGAACGTGAAGAGCTGTCCTCCGGAGAGATGGTGGCAGTGGCAGCGAGATGGTCATTGATACCGCCAGGGGCAGCGTCGGGAAGGCTGATCAACGGGTCGAATTGACCATCAAACGCGTCGAGATGAGCATCAAACGCGTCGAAATGCCCAGGCAACCCGTCGAAATGACCAGGCAGCGCGTCGAAATGACCAAGCAACGCGTCACTGACAGGATGAGACGCGTCGCCTTGACCAGGAAACGCGTAGGGCACGCTGGGATCGTCGAGTACATCGGCCGTCGATACCAAGGGAGGCAGATTGTCTGGACATTGTAGGCCTGATGGTCCCGCTCTTGCTTCTGCGTGAGGAACATGTTGGCTGTCAGATGCGCCCGCCGCTCGTCCTTCCAGGTCCAAACGCCGCCGTTTCGCCTTCTTCTCTCCCACTCCTGCGTTGTTGGCGTATGCCTCATCGCACTTCTTCTTCAATTGCTGCCCATCCACCATCAACATCTTCAGCGGACGCGGTTGTCCTTGCTTCTCTTCCCTGAGCCTCGCCCTACGCGCCTGGCTGCTCTTCCTCCATCTCGCCCTTTGCTCCTCCTTCCTAAGCTCCACGTCCCGTTGCGAGGGCACGTCCACCATCTCTTTTACCGACCTAGTCATCTCTGTTAGCCAAATCTACAGACACTATAGCTGAACTTACTCGCTGGATGACACGTCAGCCCCTGTTCTGGCGCGTGTTCCCGTTGCCGTGATGTATCGGATACCCTACGATGAGGCCCGGGCTGAGGATTGATATTCACCGTTGGGCTCTTTTGAGGTGGGATGGACAGTGAGATGTGCGTTGCTGAGCGTGAGTGACAGCAGTGAAGAGCCCACAGGTTGCCATTTTTGGGCTTCTCTCCTGTCATCTTGCCACGTGGCTCTTTGGGAGGACCTCCCAAACAGCCTCGTGGCAGGCAACGCGTTGCCGGAGACTTCCGCACCTTCCATATTTGGTCACTTTGAAGTCCAACGTACCCTCCTCCTCATGTCGATATCATATCATAGCGCGAAGGGACACAGCATAAATAAGTATTGAGGAGAGGAGAGATTCACAAAGGGACTCTACATGGACAACATAGCTATTTAACTTTCAGTAAAGCCATCTTGGTTACTCAGCAGCGTGCTGTACATCCAACTCTCAAAATTGGTAGCACCTGCGCTCCTCTTCTCTCGCAACATCCGTTCAGTGTCTGGCGTGAAACGAACCCTCACCGTACGCAAGCACGTCGAGAATGTCATCGTGGAGCCCTTCTCCTCACTTAATTCCAGCTCTTCATCTTTTGCCTTGTCTACTCCGGCCACGCCTTCTTGTACAGCACGCCGGGGCCGCGGGGCAGGCCGGCGGCGCACCTTAGGCTTCACAAACACGGGATACACGAAGTCGAAACCAATCTAGAGACGCTATCAGGACCCAGCTCTTGTCAAAAGCAGATGAAGCAGACTTTACCATGATGCTCTTCCGCGTAACACTGCTCATGCCCTCGGCAGACGAGAAAGCTCTCAGGAACAGCCTAGCACGGTGCACGGGATTGTTTGCTTGTTGCTGAATCGTCTCATCATTCACCGCTTGAGGATAGAGCATCCCCAAGGTCGGATCGTCGGGAATGCCCGTGCCTCGCAGGAACTCTTCCAGTCGAATGAGGAACAGTCGCTTGAGGCAGTCCTCCGCGGTCGGGTGGGCGTTCTCCCCGTACAGCTCCTTGAAACCTACAGAGGGCTCAAACTCCAGGCGTTCGGTGACTTGTGCGGCATCTTTGAGCTGGGAATCACATAGAGCAGTGACGTAATGGGCCACCGAAATGTCCATCTCCTTGTACAAGACCGTCTCTTTCAGAACGTCCTCCCGGAATAGCTGTTGCGACATCAGAATTGCTTCCGACACATGCGGGTACGGGCATACCTGGATAAACGTGACCTCTCCGTCCCCACGCCGGCCTAAAGCCACATCGAGACCTTTCCGAAGATTCTTGAACGCAGGAAGCTCATGAAGATTTGATACGCCGCCTTGTCCTACGTCCAGGAGATGAGCGAGTAGAAGCTGATTCGTCCATACAAGGTGTGTTTCCCCGCTATCCTCGCGCATTCGCGCAGCGTTGATCTCCTCCGGCTGCCAACATCCACTTTCAGCAACCAACACCGATTAGCATGAAGCATGAGACGTACGTTACCACCAGCTGCAATGATCAAGTCACGTGCCTTGTCTCCAGACAACGGCCCTCCTATACGCTCCTTGGGTCCTAGCCTCAACCAAGGATCAAGGTCTTCGGCAGCCTGGCGGTCGAAGACGCGCAACAGCTCCGGCGAGATCACCAACTTCGATGGATCTTCGCACATAAGGGCCATGAGCAGAAAGGGCGACAAAAAGCCTACACCAGCGACGTCCTGGAGTAACACCCAGGCAAACACCCACCCTGCTGCACGAGACATGGCCTGCCTTTCAACAGTCACGTCGTCGGGTTGAGGGTTGAGAACAAGGTACCCTGAGCCCATCGGTCGCCATATCGTGTTTTCTTCCTTTACCAGGTTCAACACCTCTCCGCGCACGGCAGCGTTGAAACCGACACCGACAGCCATCTCCCTGTTACCCGCCACACTCAAGTCAGTCAATATGTCCTGTAAGGAAGACATTGTGCTTACGATGCAAAAGGGTAGCCCACCAAACACATGTCGGAGAGGTTTTGGAACAGATCTGCCTTGATCGAATGAATCCCTGGTGGGAGCGGGAACTCCCGGCGGACTGGTCTTCGCTGCTTATTCCGTTGACATACTTCAACTTCAACCAGGTACCGGAATTCATGTTTGAGAAATGCCCAGACACAGCCCGCCACCACCTTGTGAGCGTCCTCGGTATGAGGTCCGAAGACAACATGGAAGTATAGGCTTTCTTTGAGGCCGGGCTTATTCTTCGCCTTCTCCACGAAGTCAGACAGAAGCACAGCTTCCGGACCGTCGTAGGCAATGAATGTGGTGGTTGGACCAGAAGGGGCAGAGGCGGGTACGGTAGACGCAGGGACGGAAGTGGCCGGAGCGTTCGCGGTGGTCAGACCCGGAGCGGCAGAGGCAGGGACGGCAGCGTTCGAGGTGCTCGCAATAGCACCATCGGTCGAAGCGACGGCGATGGGGTGACTCCCACCGTCGTAGTCCGGAGCCCAATAATCGGGCTCCCACTCCTCCATTGGCGAAGGCGAACGCAAGTTTTGCGGTCCCTCATCCCCCTAGCTCACAGATTAATATCGACACGGCTTGGACTCAATCAACATGACACACCTCACGTTGACGGACAGTCGGCCTCGGGTTCGGCTCCTGAATGACAACCATCAGTTCAAGGTGTTCCCACAACGCCTTCATGACTATCTACTCACAGCAGAGTCGGAGATAGCCCTGGTACGACGAAGCGTGTTGTTTGTGGACGAAGTTGAAGTTGCTTGCTGTTGCCTAGTACGACCCGTGGTTTGGTCCAGCGAAACCACACCGTCTTCCTCCCGACGCCCGCAGTCCTCACAAGGAGGACAATACGGACAGCTACACTTTACCTCCGCATACTCCTCCGCTCGTCGAGCATACGGCCCAATGTCGCTTAACGCAGCGGCAACCCTATACCCCACACAGCCATGCGCTTTCTTGATACATCCCGGACACTTCACCTCATCACCCAGGGTGAGCAGGAAGGTGGTGAGGGGTCCTGCAAGGTTCCCGGTGACAGGAACTGCGATGCACAGCAAAGCAGTCTTGTCAGCACAACATCAGCCGTCACCAGTAAGACAAACGCACCAATGAACAGGATGAAGCTGTTAGGCCTCGTAGGATGTTCGAACATGTCTGTAGCTGACGAATACCATTCCATCGTCAGGTCCACGGGCTTCAACTTGTTCTCCTTCAGGTAATACCCGCTCCGTCCGGGCTTCGCCAAGATTTCGAAAGGCCCAAGACCATACCTCGTCTCATGCACGTCTCCACGACGACCGGGTGTGATCCTGTACCCTCGACTCTGCAGATGAGCCACGGTTTGGCCAGTCAGCTGTGTCCACAAGTCAAGCCCCTCAGAGACGGTCGGGGCGTACGCCAAACCGTGCTGTTCTGCGGCATCGAAGAAGGGTCCCAGATCACGTGTCTGCATTGGTAGCGAAGTGATGACACTCGCGAGTGAGGGCATAAGTCGCGAGGCGGCCGGCGAAAGGTTCTCCGCCTTCGTGGTCTGGAATTCACGGCATTGAAGTCAGCTATCCAGCCCAATAGATGATCGGGACTCACTGTGAGAGGCATGATGACCAGGTAGACGGTCGGTTTTGCAGGAGCAGCCACCGCGGGAGGAGCCAGCTGCACAGAAGGAGAAGGATGCGCCACTAGAGATTGGGAATGACTCTTGTCTTCTTTCGCCTTCTTTTTCCCCCTCGAGGCCGCCTTGTTCGCGCGCGACTTATCGGTGCCGAAGTGCTCGCGCATTGCCGTGTTCCGGCGCTCGTTAGAGTCCCCGTCGTCGGTGCGTTTGACGTACGGCTTGATCACTGCAGCAGCTCCCTCCGACGAGCTTGGACCATCGCGGGGAGCAGGTATGCCGCCGGCTCCAAGGGCGTTAGCAGCCTCAGCCGACCTTGATTGGAGTGCGATGGGAGGGTCGATGTTTTGACCAGCGGGCGACTGCCTCAACAGCTGAGACCGTGCACGTGCTTCCTCCTCCATGACGGCAGCAATCGCTGGAGGTAACGGACGGAACCTAACAGCGCATGAGCACTTCCACCGGGACCATTCGATGCCTGTACTCACCCTGCAGCATCCAATTCCTCCTTGGTGAATTCTTTATGGTCTTTAAAGTCGCCATCACATGCCACGCAGAACGTTTGAGGCATTGGGGGCTCCAGAAGGGTGGCGGGCTGAGTGGACGTCAGATCAGGTTCAACAACGGCGATGTCGCCTTCAGCCAAAGGACCGTACCGGTATATATCCCCCGCAACCTCTCTCACGAAGGCCCTTTTTCACAGAGTTTACCGGATAGTCGGGATTGATCCTCAACACTTCGACCAAGATCGTCGGGTGCACCGAGTACGGCCGCTCACACGTACATCGATGATGAACATCGTTGTCGGTTGGGATCTGGCAGCGAGATGAGTAAGAAGAGTCTCCCGTCGAAGGACGAGTCCAATTACCGTGGAACCGTTCACGGCACTCTGAAACCCGTCGCATGTCTTGCCCGTGGGTGCTTCAGGATTTTGAGGATAGGAGCCACGACGGGACCACTTGTAAGGGAACGGAGACATTAAGGAAGACGGGCTGGGAGGCAAGCAGCGACAGGGTGTCAGAGTGGATGGCAAGTTGAAGAAGAACAGACGGATAGCGACAGGCTCGCGCCAACCAAGCAGGCACACAGTCACTGTAGAAAATTTGCCCCAGCTGACTACTGATGGCACACGCATCTCAACCTCAGGCCTCAGACGACACAGACACCCTCCCTCCGCCTTCGAGCATTGCCTCTGTCCGGACATTGTAGATTATCCGAGTCTCCGATGCTCGATTCACATTTTGAAGCGTTGGGATTTCTCAATAACTCGCACCCACTCAACTTCCTGCGACATTTGCATTGCTCTCTTGACTCCGAACGACTGCCGGATGCTGCACTACTGTCAAACTGTTTCCAAAAACAGCAGCTCGGAGACGACGACTACGCGCGCCTGATCAGCGATCCTTATCTTGGATCTCTTGATCTCGGTCATCTCGGTAGTCAGAATACTTCCATAAATGGCATGCGATGGAGTCCACCTCTAGCGCTCCATTCGCTTGTGTCAGCCCGCTGCTCGCGGTCATCTCTCCGACGCCCCGGACCACCTCCTTAAAGTTACAGACACCACAGCCAAGGTCTTACACTTCCACATTGCTTCACCTCAATGTCAAGCTCCTCTCCACCAACGACGTCGTAAGCAGTACCTCTCCAGCTCGCGTAGGCAACCTGCTCACTCTACTGTCCCCCTCAATCCCTCACTCAGCAGCACGCCACAGGAGACCAACGTGGTCCTTCAACCCACACTCCACGTTCTACGTGACAGCTGGTCGAATCACATATCGGGATGTGCAGTCTCAACATCCTCTCAAAAAGCCTCCTCAGTCGTGTCCTCCCTCTCAGTCAAGCACTCTGCCCAGGCCACTCTGCCAGTTAAATGCAGAGGAGACCGACCTATGCCTCAGCATGCCTGATACATGTCATCTTTACATCGGTGTGTCTTCACGTACGATCCATTTCCTCCACAGTGTTCCCTCACATCCTGTCCTGCCTAGCTTTGGTCGGTTAGGCATTGAAATAGCATCCTACGCATTCTCTTTCTGCATGTAGCTCTTCTCTTATGTTGTATGCACGACAATTAGTACGGTTGTAATACACCCCTTCTCCAACCATTGTGCTCGAGTATCATCCAGCTCTTTCGACGCAGTGCAATTTGCCGAAAATCGTGTGAACATGGTACTTGCCCACTATCAACGAGTGGCATCGCAGCCGCCGAGTCTCCTCTTTCAATTACGAACCTCACCATCTTCTCCCGTCTCTCACCCATGTCCCTTCAAAACCCTGCTGAAACTCTGCAATATTTTCGTCTAACGCATGCCGACATCGAGAGACAAGTCCAGAGGGCGTTGCGTGTCCATGTTGGGGATCAGATGCGTCTGCGAGAAGTGCGCGAGCGGGTGATTGGGTATGTTGCTGCTGCGGAGCAGGTATGGTGCCCCCCTCTCACTTTTCTACTTGAGTTGACATATAAGGGGTCACAGCATAGCGATGCGTTCAGTCCCGCAGAGCTGTCTACCGTCAGACAAAATGCTACATCTATGATTGCGGACCTGGATGAGGCCACCCACATATCCTCGGATCCTCCCGACGCTCCCGCCCAATCTGTCGTGCGCATCATCCGTACAGGTCGCCGTGGACGTCCTCGCAAAGACTTCGAGAGGGATTTTCTAGAGCAAGCCCTCCTCCTTCGGGGTCCTGTCGGCATAGCAGGCTCTCTTGACGGAGAAGCGTGTTCACGCACAGTCAGACGGCGCGCCGTGGAAAAGGGCCTCTCTGAACCCGGTCAGCCAGTACATACCACTCAAACTGAGGCAGATGGTACAGTCACACACACTTATACCTCCACGGCTGCACCCGTATCTACTCTCTCCGACGATGACCTGGACCGTGAGGTCTCCAAGATCATCCAAATCTTCCCTACCGTCGGTCGCAGCATGATATGGGGTAGTCTGAAGTCGAAGGGCCACAACGTGCCTAGTTCTCGTGTCAAGGAGTCGTACGCCAGAGTTCACGGCGCTCCAGCCATTTTTGGTTTTGGCCGTCGACCCATCCAACGTCGGCGTTATAAGGTTGCGGGCGGGTGCGAATTCTCTTTGGCACCACGATGGACAGCACGGTACGTCTCACATCAGTGATGCAAGGGCGTTCGTGTATCTCATCCCTCCCAACTCTGTCAGGACTCATACATTTCAAGATCGTCATGCATTGTTTCATCGACGGCAAATCGAGGCTGATCGTCGGGTTCGCTGTGAACAACAACAATCGCGCTGCAAGTGTCCTTGATCTCTTCAGCGAGGCCACTTCCCGGTACGGTTTTCCCAGTCGATGTCGAGGAGATCATGGCACGGAAAATGTAGACGTGGCACGTAAGATGGACGAAGTACGAGGTCTCGGGCGTGGGTCGTACATCTGGGGCAGGTGCGCGTGTTCAGTCGTTGATTCCAGTCACCAGGCACCCATCACCATTCACCCAGGAGCGTCCACAACACTCGCATCGAACGTCTGTGGTACGACGTCACAGCAAAATTTGGGAGGAAGTGGAAGGAGTTCTTTCGAGATCTAGAGGCCAATCATGGCTTGAATCCCACCATTCCGGCTCACATCTGGCTTCTACACCATTTATTCCTCCTGTCGATACAACAAGACGCGGACGACTTTGTTCTGGCTTGGAACTCACACAAAATACAGGTACGTTCTTCGTTGGTATATCTCTCAGACATGTCGGGGCATATCACTGACGGTAGGAGGACAGATGCGCGGCGAACGAACCCAATCTCCCAAGGAGATGTTTTTCTTCAGCCTGTTACAGGACGGGTCGCGTGGGATCCATCTCGCGAACGCACCCGTGCCCATCGACGAGCCTCTAGCACCGGGAGAGGTAGAGGAATACGGTGTTGATTGGGAGGCTATCGACGATGCCAATATCATGGCTCATCATCGAGAGCATAATCCTCAAGACAACCCCAACGCACACGACCCCACATGGTCTGAACCCGCCTCCAGGCCCGCTATGCTCTCAGAGGTACCTTGTGAGGCCCCTGACTGTCCTTTCACCCAGCAAGAGGTGGTCGCACTCAACAGCCACCTCTTGGAGCATTGTGATCTGCAGTCTCGAAGCATGGAAGTTCGCAGACAGACTTGGATCGCAGCCTTTCAATATTGTAGCACTCATTGAGTCCATATGTATCTTTGACAGTGCTGTTTCGAACAATCATTTATTTAATCATCTACTGGTTGACCCGCACGCAGAACATTGATCAAACGTGCAGGCGAGACAACAGAGAAGTACTACCCTTCAAAACGGCTTTTTAACCCAATCCCTCAGCCATGCTCCAACCTGCGCCTCGTTGTACTCTGCGTTGGTTACCTGGAAGTTAGTCGGAGGCACGACCTGCTCCTCTTTCGTAGTCGTCCATACGCTCAAGAAAGCCTTCAGTTTCGCCGGAACTCCCTCCAACACGCCCCTATGAACTTCCAAGCGAGCATACAACTTCTTGGCATTGTTTGCCAACGTGATCTTCGTCCTAACAGTATTCGGAGCGAACGCAGTGTTAAGCCACTCTATCACCCAGTTCTGTCTGATATGCATGGCCACCGCAGGGAAAAAAGCCTGTTCAGCTATGTAGATGCTCTGCTCGTCCTTCCAATGAGGTAGGCTTGGTAGCCGTTACAGTAGGGCGTGTCTCCTGTAGTCCACTGGGTAAGCCGAGCCCGAAGGTTGCTGTGTTCCCTGTCCAGCAGGGCAAAGTACTCCGGTCGCATGGCCGAAGGATGGATGGGAGGTACGTGCACAGCGGCCGCAGCGTGTTGAACGAGAGTCGGATTGTGGGGAAGACCGTGCGGTGCGACAGCATAAGGAACATGAAGATCAGGCAGAACAGCCGGAACATGAGCACCAAGCTGAGCTACTGCGATGGGCGCGACCGTGGGAGTGGGAGCAACCGTGGGAGCAACCGTGGGAGCAACCGTGGGAGCAACCGTGGGAGCATCCGTGGGGTGGGAGCATCCGTGGGAACAACCGTGGGAGCGAGTTGAGGAACATATGGAGAGGGAAGCGGTGGACCGACTGGACCAGCATGTGAAGTACCAGCCTGCGCTGCAGCGCTGTTGGCTTGGGCTTTGACCTGAGTCCCTTATACATGAGTGTCGTGAGCCATACGCGAAAGTACAAACACTCACTTGAGCAGAATAGCCATGGTCGCAGAGGTACAAAAAGAACAGAGATTCGCACCCATGCGTGTCCACATGCTGCCATCCCGCTGCTTTCACATTGTGCATGCCATTGACAGGCGTGACTAGACGTCCTCCATCAAAGTGTTCATTTGCCTTCATGACGTCTCGGAAGAGACCATGCATCCTGACTGGGTTGGGCATAGGTTCGGCGAAACGCCCGCCTGCAGTTTCTACCGCCGAGGTAGACGTTGCCACATAGACGTTCATGAGATCTTCCAGTCCCTTCATGGCGCATAGCAGTGAGCCCAGATGGCTTTGCATCAGCGCTTGCAGGAGGTAGCCAGAAAGTGTGAAATTACGGGCTTCGGGCCACGCGCACACGAGCGGCATTTCTGCGAAACCCAGCGCGACAGTATGGCCTTTCAAAAGGAGCTTCACGAAGACGAGCCCTGTAGCAGATTGATAAGCCGCCTACTTCCAGGAGAGACGCTGACATGCTTGCCTTTGAAAGATGGTGAGGCCGGTTCTTTCGGCGTAGAGGCCCAATCGACGTCCATCTGCAGTTGGCCCGTCTGAGCAAACAAGTGCGACGGCAAAGAGGATACACGCACCAACTCATCATCAGAGTCGTCAGCCATCGTGTCCGCCAATTTGGTTTCCAAGGTATCCACAGGTTCGCCTTCGTCGCGTTGTTTGCCCTTGTCAACAAGAGGTGTCGTCCCGTCCTCACGTTGTTTACCTTTGCCGTTATCGGTACTCGCCGACTGCGCAGGTTTCGTCTCGTCTTCAGGTGGTCCAGCCCCGCCCTCGACGGTATCCATCGACTGCGACGCCATAGGCTCCGACCCATGCGTTTCGTCGCCCTTCTCATACTCTCTCCATCTCATTCCCTGCATCAACCCTGCGGCCTCAATTAACTGGGCCGGTGTGGCTTTATAGAAAGTCACCCGGTTGAAAATCCCCAGTCTGGGAATTCTCTCGCTCTTCAGACGAGCTTTCAGCGAGTTTGGGTGCTCGATCATCTCGCTCTCGCTATTGCGCACGACCGCCTCGCTATTGCGCACGACCGCCTCACTATTGCGCACGACCGCGACCAACTCGATCTCGCTCTCGTTATCGGAAGTGTCGCTGATGACGATGGGGCCTGCAGTTATGTCATCAATGAAAGTGCTCCTGTGTGGGAACGTTTGAGGTCACTCACTAGATGGAGACAAGTCGGCTGCTGTTGGGTTGCTTTGACCTGAACAGTCCCGCGTCAGCTTCGGCACAGGCAGCAACAGAACCAACACGCCCGTACCAGCTCTGCCTCTAGACCTTTGGCCTGCGGGGACGACGTCGTGGTTGTCGAGGACATCGTTGCGTACGTCTGGCACCTCTTGATTGGCCCCGTCGTGTTGCATGTCGACGTGACTGGCTGAATTGGCTATGAGGCGTCTGGAGCGATCCCGTTGTTCCTGGATTGGAAGACTGAGGAGTTCTTCGTTTGTTAAAGGACGGTGATGACGACGACGGGGGCGAGCAGCCATGACTGCGAAGTGGAGAGTGTGTTGCATTCAAGACTTGAGTGAAAAGAGTACGATCGATTTATAATTACGTAATAATCTATCGCTTCAGCTCCACTGGTACATACCGTCCCTCCCTTCCACCACTCCCTCACAGATGTAGCCTTCCTCCATACCCGCATTCAAAAAATGTTCGTTGTCACTCCAATGATTGAAGTTGAGGAGCCACTGTTTGCTCGCCACGTCATCGCTGTGCAGAACCACGGAGAGGCGATTGCCTTGGTAGTGCAGATTATAATGGGTCAGTCTGCCTGATGGAAACATGATGAAGTCGCCCTGGCGAAGTGGAATCACGAGGCCAAGCTCATGTAGGCAGAGATCTCCTCCGACGAACGGTCCTATTGCAATGACCAGGCATACTTTCTTGTCCTGTTTGTCACGATGGGCCTGAGTGACTACGTTGACGTTGAGGACGAAGCCGGAGCCGGTGAAGGGATGAGCAGGCAGGAGAATGCTCTCGCATGGGCAGAGCCTCAGCCGTGATGCTGAGCTCCCTGTGTATGCCAGGATAATGACTTTCCATCTACATACGCCTTAGTGATGACTTTTTTGGTAGCAACGAACGACATACCTTATCATCTATGAAACAAAATACGTCATCTAAGACTCTGCTCAAATCGTCAAACAACCGTGGATGGTCATTGATTTCCTTTGAAGCATAAGGCATGAATTGCTGTAGCAGCAGACGGCGTGCCTCATGAACTTTCACAAAGTAAGGGTTCTCATGACCATACTCTTTATCACCCTGAGTAGATGTCAGCCAAGGACACGTATGCTTTAACAAAGCTCTTACAGATATCATGTTGCGAGAATATCCTCTTTGGAAATGCATCGCCACAAACAGAAGGTCCATAGTCTCTTGGACAGTGTCTCTTGTCCTCGCATGCTGCGAGGCAGCCAGAACACAATTGAGAGCTGTCTTCAGGTTGATGTAGAGAGACATGCGCATGTCTGCAGGCAACGTGGCCACAACTGTAGCTGCCAAGTTCCCGTCTACATCCAGTAGCAGAAGTTCCTTGCTGTGAGATAGGTATACCTTTAGTTCAGCGAGGTCGATTCAACCGAGGCATAACGTACTTGTCGATGAGCTTAGTATCGATTCGCACGTATTGCGCAGGATTCTTCTTGACTCCTGCGTCGTCGTACAGTGTAGCAAACTGTTCGTATTCCTGGTCACAATGTCGAACGTGTCAAGTGGTACGAATAACTTACGCTAGCTGCTGCTTCGGTCAAAGTCTTCGGGCGTAGTGCTTGCAGGGCGTGTTTCCTGTAAAGTCCCGTCCACTCGCTACGATAGTGACGCTGTTGAAGCTTCCTCTGCTCCGAAGTGAGATTGCAGGGAGCCATGGTTTTCGACGCAGCTACATCGTCTTTGAGATCTGACAGGTATGGTTCTTCCTGATTGCCTGGTGCGGATAAACGGAAGGGAGTTCGAAAGACCAAAAAATTGTCGCATCGAAAGCACGCAGTGTGCACCATGAAATCTCCGACCGGGGGTTTGATCAGTTGACACCCAGTCAGAGAAGACGGATGAGGTTGGATGGCGTCGCCATCGTCGATGTCGGACATTGGTGAGGGCGGCCGCTCCACTACCTCCCCCTGTTGAGTAGCAGGCAAGGTGAAAGTCAATAGCCCAGTCATGACATGCAGCTTGATGCCGTTTTTGCCTGTAGGCTTCAGGAGGGCTATCCAAGGTTTGGGATCGCGTGTGGTTATGGCGAAACATCTGAAGACAGAATCTCAGCAACCGCGTCTGTCGTATGGGGTTCGGCCGAGTATTACTTACAGCATACAAAACCGCTTGAAAAAGGCGTCACATGCTTCCAAATCCCCACAATCTATGTAGTCCTGCAGACCGTACCAGTGGCGCTGATCTTGTCTGAACATTGTGCCCAGCTCCATTGGCACCTCGTTGCGCAGGTGCAGAATGCCTGGGATCAAGCGATCCACTACCGGATGATACATGACCTCTTCTCCTTCGGCCACTAGTGTGGACCAAATTTAGCACGCCGAGTAATGGAAAGGACGTAGGTTGCTTACCCCAAGAGCTATCGGGATAGCGTATCTCGTTCGCAATAGCCATGACAGAATCCTTGGACAATGCCACGAAACGTTTGGTCATCTCAATTTCTGCCAAGATTAACAATAGATGAAAGGAGCCTGCAGCGAATCCAAGGGGTCGTCAGTCGTTCTGCCAACATGGACGTCTTATGTACGCACCTGCGGCAGCTAACGTCATGAGCTTGTTGCCCTGGGTTACCATTCTAGTGAAACGATCGTAGGTGATGCGGTTGGTCGGCAGACCGCCAGCAGCATAGATCTCTTTGAGGGTGGCGGCCTTTTTGCTACGACTGCGCCCCGGCTTAGGCTGCGTTGATCTAGCGATTTCGCTGGAGTGGGTAATGGTCAGATCAACTTCGGATACGCCCATATGAATGACTTGCCTGTACACCTTTGCAGCCAACTGAATAAGGGACAAAGACATGAGGAATTCAGCGCAATTGGAGACCTGCTGAAGGCGTTCCACTTGCAGGGCCAGAGATCGGAGACTGGAGACACCTTGGAGGTCTGAGTAGTCGTTACGTAACTCCCCGAGAGAGAGAGCTTTGAAAGTCTTGATCCACTCTGAGCCGGTCTCGCTGCGTGGATCAATGATTCTGCTCTTCGCCATGAGGACGAGGAAGCCAGCAGCTTCTCTATCGTCGGCCGCGCGCCAGTGGGGTTTGGCAGTGAGTTCATACAGCGAGGAGGCGTCGTCCGACTCCGCAGCTTTCTTGCGAGCATGTTTCGTCCTCTTCCGTGTGACTTTCGTCTTTTTGGGCGTGACCGTGCCTTTACCAGAGGGGGCATGTGTCCCGGATTGAGTAGATGGCTGATCGTTTGGCGTGGGTAAGGATCGTGATTCACGTGCGGCCTGGGATAGATCATCATCTACCCTGCGTAGGCTGGCGTGCACTCCGCCTCTGTTGCAGGAGCTCGCATGAGCCGCATTCCCGCAGGAACAATGCCCTGAAGGTGTTGGGGCACCACCACTTCCACCCGACTGTCGGTTTGATGATCTTAACTTCCGCGTCATAGGCTGCACTTCTTCCTCAGCATCGGAATCGTTGGCAGTCTCGTCGAACTGATAGTCGTCGTCATCGTCTTCTCGCATAGGCGAGGGGTCATCTTCCTCTTCCTCCTCGTGCTCGTTCTGTTCTCCATCGTCATCGTCTTCTCGCATAGGCGNNACTGCAAATTACCACCAAGAGTCCTGGATGAGACAGTCGTTTGCTATGGGCGTGGGATGCATTGTAAATTTGGAAGCAGCGAGAAACGTGTATTCAGCATATACTCACCTCGATTTCCGGCGGGGGCGTCATGTATGCGCTGCTTCCAGCAGTCTCTGAAACTGCACATGCAGCTGGAGCCAAAACTCTGGCAATGAGACTGGCCACAGCTGTCTGGTCGGCTGTGCCAGAGGATGCCGTGTCATTGAGGAGTCGAATGAAAGCTGCCTTGTCTTCGATGCTGTGAGATTTGACAACGTGCTCGAAGAGCGTTGTGAGGACATTCACTTCGCCAGGTTGTAGAGGCTGCATGATGGTAGATGAGAGACAGGAGGTGCTCAACATCGAGTGAACGACGCCGACTGCCAGCGGGCCTAGGAGCGCCACTATGCTCGTTTAGGATATTCCGGTCGCCACGCCACGCGAACGTTCCGCCACCGCATACAGCACTCCTCACATATTTGTCCTGAGAAATAAAACGTGGGTCTATTGGGAGGGTCGTATCTATACATACATTGTGGCGTAAGATACTTGGACAGACTCATACGAACTGATTAGTGGTCGGCTCTCTTGGAAAGGCAACATCGCAGAAGCGCGCAGCCGTATTCGCTCCCCCGATGGCACGACAATAAATCGTCGTGTGATCTGAGGGAGGAGGACGTCTGGGCGACGAGGAGAGCAAGAGAGCTGTTTCCGAGGTGACCGCTGGCTGAAGATCGGTCGGTGGTTGATCGGGATCGGGGAGATCGATTTGGTTCCGCGAGCCCTCCTAGATCCCCGGCCTCAAATTTGCTTCCGCGAAAGTGGTGATAGTGCCACATGAGATCGGGTGGTTGTGATGTGGGGCCGATGGCGAGGAGCGGTTGGGAGGAGGTCATGGACGTTGGAGGGGGAGGAGAAGGAGTGGTATCTGAGGGGAGATTTTGGGTAAGAGGCAAGGCGGAGGGCTCACTTGCTTGGCCACGTGCGTGATTGGGTAGCTCGCCCAAACTGCCACATGGCAAGTTGGGCTGCACACCCGCTGAGTTGAGCAGCTGGCCACGTGGCTAATTGGGCAGNNAGGTTGACCCGGCACTCTTGGCAGCGCAGAAGAAAGCTCGAGCCGAGCGGAGGGCCCTACTGAGAGAAGTGCTGGCAGTGGGGTCGGATTCTGAACCAAACTCGGGCTCGGGCTCGGAATCGAGTTCGGAATCCAGCTCGAGTTCGAGCTCTGACTCGGACTAGGAGAACTCGTAGCAGTCGTCTCACCTTAGACTAATTTATATTGTATGTAACGAAACACACTCTGCATAAGGCGCAGCTTGCAATATTCAGGAAGAGAGTGTGCCCGATCATGAAATCAACCAGTCTTTGGACTTAGACCAAGTCGGCGAGATTCGCGTATGATATAATACAATCCTCTGCTCTGACAATGTTTTATCGAAAGGATATAATATAATCCGTAGGGTGTACAATACAACCCCTAGGCTGGAGCGGATATAAAATGCGGCGATAGCATAGTATAATAGAATGACCAGGGGCCCAAAAAATGCGCTGAGGTCTAATATGGCCTACAATACAATCTGCTGGCCTAATAACATTTTATAACAGGGATACAATACAATCCCTAGGCTGGAGCGGATATAAAATGCGGCCATAGTGCAGTATAATAGAATGGCCAAGGGCCAGAAAAATGCGCTGAGGTCTAATATGGCCTACAATACAATCCACTGTCCTAATAGTATTTTATACAACGGACATAATATAATAACAGTCCAGTACAACATTTATTGCTCCTGGCAAGTTTATTATATTATAAGAGGCTCACAGTATTATACAGACTCCCCATAATATAAATGGCATACAATACCTGGCTCATATCAGCCCAGTATTATACACACCATATAATACAATCCACCCTACAAATGTCAGACCATTATCCACAGCCCCTGGGGCTGTATAATTGAAAGTGGGCGCACAGGGCTGTGGGCAGCTTGCCCAAACAGCCACACACATGGCCAGTGCCTGGGCTCAGCACCGCCACCGGGCATCAAGAGAGACGATTACGAAATCAGTTGGAATGGGAATGACGTTCCCACAGACATCCGGGGCAAGAAACGGGGTTGAGCCACTGTTCCAGACAGTGAAAAGCATCGCCGCTATCCCTGCACATACCAGTTTACTGGTATGCCCGGGGGTGGTTGAGGTCGCAGGAATTGACGGCGTTTGCAAGGGAGCAAGGGATGGCTTCGCCCCGCGAGTGCGCCACGGTGCTATGTAGACAACAACAGCACGAGCTCGCTGCTGAGAACGGGGCACAGGGTTGGTCGTTCGTATTGTATGTACCATGCGTACCCAGGAAGATCAAGACCGATTGCAATACATCTTATCTTCACACAACACCGTTTCTATCGAGAGCGATCGTGTGCCCTACTGAAACGCACATCTGTCAGAGATACGATCTATTACGACGTTCAACACCCACTGTGGACTTTGGCCGATTAAAGTCAGCACAGCCCAACGAGATTCCGGTGAGTGATAATGTCTTAGACTGACCTTTTGTCTTAAACATGTCTAGTTTTCCGGACGATGACGGTGTGGGTTGTGGGAAGTCACATATTCGTATCACCCAACGCGCTGGAGGCCCCCATAGGTTTCAACCCGATTTCGCCCAATACTGGAGCAGCCCTCAGTCTCTCGGACATTCACTCTGCCAACTGGGCTCACCTGTCATATCCTCAGCTAGGATATTGCTTGTCCAACCCGTACTGGTCAGGTCCTCTCCTGGATCGCCTGGACGTCACCGCGCTCACTGTGGAGGTAGAGCGAAAACATGGGAGATGGCTGATGGAGGTCACACTGCAGCAATCTTGGGTGTCCTTGGAGCTCGCTTTGGTCTGGATGGCACGTACCTTGCTCTCCGAGGCAAAAGGAGGTCGGCACACAA
>RWJN01000585.1:0-18972 GCA_004332605.1 Steccherinum ochraceum
GAAACCACGATGGAGAGAAATGCGCCGCGGAAGACGCCAAGCGAAGGGTCCCTGCCAGGTACGTGAGCGGAGAGTGGGACGACTGATGGGCGGAGATGGCTGCTTACCGTGGACGACCCAACGCCTACGATCCCGCTGAGGCCGGATGATCGGGGACACTGGCGGGCGGGGCGTGACAGGTAGAATCATAAGGAGAGGTTTAATGAGAGAGGGGAAGGGGAAGGGGTCAAATGAGAAAAGTGGGCGGATGAGAGGAGAGGGGAGGAGAGGGGGCGATGAGGAGACGAGGGGGAGAACGGCGGGCTTTTATACTTCGCCAGAAGGCCCACATGACTTTGTTGAACGAGAATTCATCTTGGTCACGCACAACGCGTCGACGCGTCGCGTCGCGTCGTAGCGGGTGTCGCCACAGTTGAACTTCGAAACTTCAACATGGCCGGCATCTTCCTCCTTCCTCTCGATCGCCTTTGGTTCTCGCCGGCCTCTCTACGACGCTTTCGCCCGGAAAGAGAAGTTCCCTTCTTGACTTAGGTCCGGAGTGAGTCGCAGGGGTTCGCGCCGCAATACTTTGGAGTCCTGCGACGACGAAGCATTCATGCCAATCAGTAGCACCACGAATCTACACATCATAGGACATGCTTGGCAAAGGTTCAGCGGATCGAATAGCACGATGAATACACTACTCACCGCTGTAGCCTTCATCTTTGTAGCAGCAAATGTTGATTTAGATAAAGACGTGCAACGAATGACCTCAGTGACCAGTCCGAGTCAATCGCAAGACGCGTGAAATCAGAATTCAAGACATAAAGGGATAGGCCGTTGGTACATGGTCCAGCCTGCTTCATGGCTTCATATCGCAATCTAGAGAGAAAAATCACAATTTGAACGTTAATGACTGTGGTCGAGTTGATATACAACCGGTACTGACCTTCATGAGGTGGAGGAGGAAGAGGAGGAGTCTGGGACCTTCTGGGACGCTTCGTACCGGCGCTGAACTTGCTCTTCTCATCCATCATCGATTCATCTTGGATTCGTCCTAGTCACAAATTCTTTCGGCCGTCGGACCATAGAGACCGATGGATGTCTCGAGTGAATATCAGAGCAACAGCGTCAGACGAGTGAGTTCGGACTCAAAGTGGATGCATGCAGCGCCGGAAATGTGCGTTCACCTACTTTTCTCTCTCTCACTCTCACTAGTAACACTACTACCAACCCTACTGGAAATTCGGCTTGCCTTCTGAAACCGAACGTACGGAACTACCGCCATGTTCAAATACCGTCCAGCACGGAGCGCCAGTTGGATTGGCCGACGCTAGTCGTGGTTGCTACTTGTACCGTCGCCGCGACGACGCGTTTCCCAAGTGCGCCGACCCGCGGGCTCGTCACAAGCAAGTTCTCCAGACAAAAGACTGCACCAGGCGTCGCAGATTTCTGTTGAAGGACAGCAAGGTTCCACAAAGCCTTAAATAGCAAGAGAATGTGGCCACCGACATCTTTCGCTCCGGAAGCCTCATCTCTCAGCTCACCCCAAGCCCGGCCATCCTATGATGAGATTGCTACTCACTGGCGCTACCGGTGCAGGCAAGTCGTGTCCTCTCCCTGCGTTTTCGTCGGTCAATTGACTTCTTGTGTCCTACTAGCCGGATTGAACATCTACCGTGCTGCACTCGTTGACCCCGCTATCTCGCACATCACCCTCTTGGTCCGACGAGAAATGCCTTCATGGGCTGTCTTACCTCCGAATGCGCCCACTAACTCGACGACAATACTCCACTCTGACTTCACATCCTACTCTCCTGATCTGGTCTCCACCCTAAAGCAACATGACGCATGCATATGGACCTTAGGGGTGTCGGCCTCTGGGAGGGACGAAGCGGAGTTCATAAAGATCACAAACGAGTTTCCGATGGCGTTGGCGAGCGCGTTGAAAGCGGGGGAAGTAGGTGAAGGGAGGGAAGCTGGAAAACCGTTCCGATTCGTGTGGTTTAGTGGGGCGAGTGCGGATGAGACGGAGAAGAGCATGGCGATGTCGCCGAGAATCAAAGTGCGTTGATACGCGTACTGTCTCATTGTGTTTTCTTGCTGATGAGCTCTTTGGCGTTTTTCAGGGCAAGACAGAGAACGATATCACGAAACTCTGTGAGGAGACTCCGGGCATGCAAGCGTATATCCTCCGTCCTGGTGGTTTCCATCCTTCCACTAAGTACCCCGAAGATACCAAACACCAAAGAGGGAAGCTGGAGAGTGTTGCAGGCAACGTGCTCTGGCCAGTGCTCCGCCTGACCGCACCCTCACTTCTGATCTCGGCGGAACAAGTGAGCGCAGCGGCGCTGGCGGTCGCAAAAGGGATGTACGCGGAACAAAAGCTGTTCAACAACAAGCAGCTTTTGGAGATCGCAAACAGGCTAGGCGTAACGGTGAAAGCTTGAAGCCTGGGGGTCGATATTCTTACCCTCGATGTATACTACGTACTATACCCCCGCTCAGACTTCATCACATCATGAAAAAAAAAAACACAGCAGGGCATATATTGACGCGAGTTGTCACAGGCACATGATCGTGACGACCGTGACAGACCCAGCGCCGTCTCGCAGATTGCGAGGATGAAAGGGACGAAAGACGCAGTTGCAGCAAGTTGCACCACGGAGTTCGACCACTTTGATGGAGTGACATCTTGAAACAGACACAGCAACGTTTGATGTCGTTATACACAGCATCGTTGAAGCTACAGGCTTCGGATGCCCTCTCCTATACATATGCGATTGCAATATCGGTGTGCTACTGGCCATGCGTGACATTATCGTGCTCTGTCTCTGCAAATGAAGGCGATGATAGCCGGATCAACGATCTTGGGATTGTGGTGAGGTGATCGCCTTGCAATATCATCCTGAATAGGCGCAATGGATGGTAATGCGCCCAAAGTCGGGATCCCAAGTTGACTGTTAACATCAAGTTAGAACTAATGTTTTCAATTGAACTCTGAGAAAGAGTGTACCATAGTGGTCAAAGATACGCTCGAAAGCAATAGGTTGAATCTATAATGCATCAAACGTCAGAGGGTCCTTGTGCTCTCAAAGCGAAAGGACACTTACCTCGATGGTTGGAGGGGTATCACTGTTCGATAGCTTGTACACAATGCCACCTGTAGCGACATCGATCAGCTCATAGTCTCGAAGTCGGCGTGAGAGGGGTAGATACCTGGCATCCTGAGCGGGCTCTTGGTACGAAGCAACAATGCGAATAACGGGAAGTGGTTCATCAGAACCAAGACGGTATCAAGGGCCGCATGTACGACCACAACAAGGAAACGAGCCTGTAATGTTCTGAGATCAGCACCATCGGGAGATCGTCTCACTGTGGTACGTACCGTTGCAAAGCAAGCGTAGTAAGTAAAGATCGTTGGACTTAAGAAGGCCACGAGAGTGAAGAGCATCGTGCCGAGTAGGAGTTGGTCGACGTCATAGTCCCAAGCATCTTTCCTGTTTCTAAGAATGTTGTACCGTTTTCCTGCAGGTCAATGGGCCATTAGATACAGGCCCAATATGGGAGGAACAGACTGATATATACCTCGGAAAAGATTCCAAAGCGCCCCAGCAATCGTGAGTTGATAGCTATAAATCAGAGCGGAAGCTCGGTAGCAGATGTACAGGTGGAGCGTGAAGCAGCTGAGAAGATCGCTGAGCATTGAAGTGGTCATGGTTATGCCACAAGTGCCCAAAGCACCTGCCACGTAGAGCAGCCTCGGTAGAGACGGGAGCAAAACAGTCTCAAGTACCCCTGCAATCAGTCAGATAAGCGATGAGCAGAGCAAGGAGAGGAAGCGACTTCACGTACTACTCCAGGCAATCACCACACCCAAGAGCGAGTGGCAATAGAATTGGCTCAGTTCTGTGTTGAGCTTCAAGCCCGCAGGCCAGTTGTTTAACCACAGGAGAGCGATCTGAGGGAATTCTACAAGCGCCATCTGAGGGAACAGAGTCAGTTCAGAACGACGTTGTTAAGTAAAATTGACAAGCATACCTTCAAGGGAAGATTGACTAACGAGGCTAATGCTTCTGCATTGTCGGACAGAAAGGCCCCCACTGCGATACCAATCGTGATGTCGTTCAAGATTAACCATACGGTATTCCAGAATCTAGCAGTGCAATGATGAGCCGGAAGTTGAAGGTAGCAAGCAATTCACATACTGGACGTAGAATGTGATATATTGACTCGTACTGGGCATGGTGGATCGATAAAGCCTCGGTATTTGCTGAGGAATCTTGAAGATCTCTCCCAGCCGGACATCCACTTGATGACCTGTTTTATGTTATGAGCCCCGAGTAATTTGCTGAAGGAAATGGCTACGCACAACATGCTGAGATTTCACCAAAAGCTCTGGTAGCGACCGACACGCATCCCAGCACAATTCCCGCTACACCATGCCGGGTTACTCTGATAACGCCTTCCCAGTATGTTCGACTCGGTGCATAAGCGAGTACAGTGTCGACATATGACTCCTTTATGCGTCGTCTTAGCGATCCTTCAAGCATCATCCGAAGATAAGTACCATGATTGAGCTGGTTGAGTACAATGGGACCAAGAGATGAGACGTCCTTTGCAGGTGCAGTAAAATCGAGGACATGAGATCCCTGGGGTTTCGACGGGGTGTCGTTCGCATATATTCGGAAATCGAGCGTGTAGAGTTCCATTTGTCGAAGGTCTGGAGGTCGGTAGAACACGATCACATGCTGACCCTCTAGTACGACTATAAGAAACTTTCACAAAAAAGAGAGACATGCACGTACTGTTGCAACCAAATATCTCTACATCAATTCCTGCGCCATCACGTTCACTCCCGATTGCTCGAACTCGACCGAATATCGTTGGGGAAGAGCCGCACAGAGGACCAAGGTCCGCCCAGCTCTTCGACGAGTTCAAAGAAAGCAGAGAAGCTGCTGCAGCCTCAGCCTGGACCATGTAAGTACTTTTGAACATTACGGTATACGAGGCTTCACATACCGTGTCTTCATCCAAAACTCCTGCCACACAATGCAACGGCTGCGTCCATCCAAAAACAAAACGACCTCGGCAATCGACAGGAGATATTGAACTGGGCCAGAGAGTTTTACATGTCAGTGTCATATGGCGACTCCGACATGTGCATGTGAGTGTGAATGACCGAAAGATGAGGATGGAAAGTAGAAGTGGACGCCGCCACAATGGCAAGCCCGTCACGCTCTCCGCCAGCCGGGGTGGTAGGGAATGGTGACGCTGCGACAGAGTAACGCCGTCACGTCACGCAACAACCAACCACATCGACAATTCTCGTCGCTCCTTTCCTCTCCCCCCCTTCTCGTCCTGCGGTGGATATGAAATCATTCAGTCGTTTTCGTGAAAGCATGAGATCAGTTCTACCGGTCGCGTTGAGAAACCTGAATGATATATGATGACATATGCGGTAAATGACATGATTTCTATGCGGGAATGTTGCTAAGTGGGGATTAGGGTATATAGACGATGAGAGCAGAGCGGTATGGATATCATGAAGAAGACAACGGCTACAAGGTACAGACATCTGAGGGCAAGTCATGAAGCGGCACAGGAAAGACAAGTCACCCTCACGAAAAGCCATCCGCGCCGCGACCACGACGGCGGAGTGGGAGAGGGAGCCAGCTTCTCTTGGATCGTTTCTTGTTGTGTACTGATAGCCCCACTTTTCGGATTGTTGCGAGGCTAAGCAAAGTACGGAAATGAGGATATGAGAACGAGACCACGCGGGCCAAAATTGAAGAAGACGAGAATGACGTACCGATGCAAACCTGACCACGAAAGGCCACCCGCAACGAGCGCAGACAAGGCCGTCATGACCCAGAACATGTATTCGTGCTCCTCGAGGTGGCTGCGAAGCTAGAAGTGTGGGTGGGCGTGGGTTCAACGAACGTGCACGGGAAACAAGAGATCGTGCCACTTACATTCATGCCAAACACGCCGGCAACGAGCGTACCGATACCAATGCCCATGGTCAGTATAGAAATCTATATTGCATCACAACCTCGTTGGCTAACGTGATCAGCGTGTGCAGTGCTAGTGATGGACGCACTTTAAGATCCAGTGTAAGTAGCGCATTACGATTAGAATCTAAGATCAGTTCTACGATTTCTTGCGTAGATTGTACGTTTGACTGACGAAAAAATCCGTTTAGAATGTCAGACAAGCTGTGGGAGAGAGCACACGCATTGGCCCTAAGGATATTTACGTACCTGGATGTTCTCAGCCTCGTTGACAATCTCCTCCACCTGCTTAGAAAAGGATTCGAGAAGCACTTCCAAGTCTTCGTGATCATCCATCTGACGGACTACTCCGTTCCGTTTGTCGGTGAGATACATGGCTACAAGGTCGTCATCTGCACAACTTGCGTCAGAGACATGTGGGGACAGAGCGCTTGCTTTGACCGCTCACCTTGTTCGAGCACTTCTTCAAGCGACTCTTGTACCTAAGGTAGAAGTTCACGGTCAAAATCACGCCAGGGCGTCGTGAGCAGTGCACTCACTAATTTGGCTCGGTTAAGAAAGCTGGCCAGCCGTCTAGAGTAATGTAACAACCGCTTGAAACGGTCGTGGTCGATGTCGTCCTCCAACTCGGCCAATAAACCGCCGACCAGGTTTCGAATGAATACCATCTCGGCTTCGAGAGCACTCAATACCGACAACAGAACAGACTCGAGAGCTCTAGGGAGAATTCAGTCGCGGAGAAAGAAGATCACGAGCCCATTGAACCCACCGAAACTCGTAAGGCTGGCCAGAACTCTTCGCCTTGAGGTTGTGCTAGTGCAACACAATGATGAATACAACGAGCTGAGTGGTATTGTTTGCGCCACGGACCTCCAAATGATAAAGGAAGACTGAATGCAATCTCGAGTCGGCTGATCCATAGGTATCAAATAACACCACCGTGTCTGCCTTGACAAGGGCGCGAATGTGAAGAACGTTCACCTGCCAAAACAATCAGTCGATGATCTAACCTTGAGTCACAAAGACAGACGTACAAGGATAGCTTCCTTGCGGACCAAGATAGTGGGAACAAGGTTCGGAATCCTAGAATCTATCTTGCGCAGATCACGAGGCTGTCACATATGTGAGCACCACCACACATCAGCCGACCACGTAAATGTTCAGCGCACATTCAAACGGTGCTCCGTACAAAGGTCTGAGCGTTTGAACTGTCCTGATATGGTCTTGACATTTCCTGAGGAGCTTGCTCATAAATACTTCATGGTTCAACAGTGGAAGAGAGCAACTCGCCATCTTCGTCAAGGACGGTGCCTATTGTCGTCGAAAAGGCAAGACATCAGTCCGGGTAGCAGTAGTTAGAACGGATGGAACTCACAGCGCAGCATCAAATCCGTTGGTTGGCGACCTTTCATCACCTTCTCCAAGATAGCCAACTTCGCTGCCTCCTCCTGCCCATCCGACGGTCCATTGAAGTGTTCTTGAGCTTGTGGGGCTGATTTCTGCGACCAGAACAGACGCCTTTGCGAGATGTGACCGAGAGGATGACGCAGATGAGCCGTTTGAGAACGGTCCAGAAGAGAGATGGAATGGCAACGTGCATGAACGAAAGGCACCCGGATCCGAGGAAAAACTTGCGGCTTGAGAGTGAGAGAACGGGCGAAGAAGGCACCACCAGACCACCTCGGTGGGGAACTGTGAGGTCCCGTTACATGGCTGGCAAGAGAGCGCCAACGCGTCGTATGCATCCACTGAACGAACAGACCGAGCCCGCTCGCTGGAGGAGACGATGAGGAAGGAGGAAGGAATGCGCGCTGCACAACGTATGTGCTTGGTTTCTGCGCAAGGAGGGTCCGGCCGAGTCGGGCCTGTCCCGTGCCTCCTCGTGACCAGCAGGTTTACATAAGAGTCTAGGCTCGGCATACCCCATAAGGAAGCTATGGTTCGTCCCGAAGATCCTCCCAGGCCCCGTGTTTCCGAGGTCTCTTCCCTCATCTCTTGGTCCGGTGAGAGAACGTCAGCTAATCCTATGCGTACTCTGGAGAAGTAACTCGATTTCTACCGCTGAATTTGCACCATACCGTGTCTATTAGGCTCAAGATTGTTACTTGCGATCAGTGTTGCTGCGAGTCTGTGGCTCCGAGACATGCATGATTTGCGTTTTTCTTCTCTAGCGGCTCTGGTCCGTACGCAAGGTCCGAGCGTTGCAATCCAGCTACCAACACGAGGTATTCTCACGAAAAATCTATCTGTTTGCCGACTTGCTGTCCCCAATCTTTCCCCGTGATAGGTCCATCTCCGTCCCAATTGAAGTCTAAAAGGCGGTCCATGTGATCTTCCTGGCCAGCACCCTTCTGTCGCCGTCCATCGATCCCTCTCCGGTATCCACAGTCACGTCTTTATGCTTAGGGTGAAACCTTGCCGTCGAAATATGACCGATGTATGACACCAACACGGTCCCCATACACGCTCATTTCAGCCTCAATACGTATTCGGGCAGAACTAAGCCGGCAAGTATGCATCAAGCCTCCTGGGTTACATTCGGCTTTGTCCCGACCGCCACTTCGCCCACTCCTTCGCGACTTCTTGAGAGGTCTCCAGTAAACCTCAACCTCCACCTCTACCATGCCCTCTGCTTGAAACCCTATCCTCCGCCCACCGTCTTCTACAATGCATGAAACTTCTCGATTGCTGGAGGCCGCTGTGGTCCTCTCTCAGCGGTTGCATTCTGCTGGCGTCCCGCACGCATTTTACGGCAGTGTTTTGAACGCAGTGCTTTCCAACGCACCTCAGGCCGACGTGAGTATTTTGCTAGTTGTTCCTGTCGGATCTCATCCGCTGATGGCGTCGGCTACAGGAGATTTATTGTATAGTTGAAGGCGGAGGCACCCATCCGTTCAAGCGAGTCCGACAAGCATGCGCAGGAAGCTCTGATCTCACCACCACACCCTCTCCATGGAGTAACCGGTATGAACGGTCGCCACGAAAGACCATACCTCGTCTAATGGCACAGGACAGGTTGCACGCAACCTACCATGGTCGAATACCACCTATTGAGGTGCGTGGCCAACTCTGTTCGTCTTGCTGTCTCGTACGCTGACTCCTTGCGGCTCAGATCGAAATTTTACCCGCCGGTGAAGAAGGGCCACGCCATCTCAACGGTTCAACAGTCGCCTTGATGGCTGGCGTCCCGTTCCTCACCATCTCTGAGTTCCTCAGAGCCAAACTAAAAGCATGGGCACTGTGAGTCATCTCCCGTGCGTATCCCGGCCGCCCAACGATAACCTCGTTACCACAGTCGGAGACTGGACCACGATGCCCAAGACATTATTTATGCCTTAACACGCTATTGGGACCGCGTCGACATAAATCGCATTCCTGAACAGGATATGAGAGAGCTGGTAGCTCGATATCCAGCTGCGCAATCCTCGTGGAAGGAGCTCAGAAGGAAGTATAGCAGGTAAAGTTTGCCTCATTTGTTTCGCTATCCCCAGCGCCTGACCTTTCTGTTCGTATCAGTCATAGTCGGTCATAACAGATGCAAGCGTTCCACAAAGGAATGCTGCTCGGTTATTCGTTGAAGATGTTCTGACTGATATCACAAGTCGTCTGTAGACTGTGTGTTAGTGCAGATTGTATTATCATGGTGTGTAACATCAGGCGCCATGAAACCGTACGGAACGTTCATCACCCCAAAGTGGCTCGTACCACCGCGCCACATACTGCCGCCACCTCCTTGGCTTCCGACGCAGTGGAGACACGCACCTTCTCCTCAAAACCAAATTGGTAGCTACCCCAAAAAACCTTGATGAGCACTCTTCCTCCGGATGTATTGATCGTGTTCTCTGGACAGCAACCATTCCTCTCGAGGTACGGCCATGATTCGCCAGAGGTTCCCTGCAGTGAAACTTGTGCTGTGGGGAATCGGTGTCAGATGTTGCCTCGTGAAGAGCCTAGACACTAAACACGCTTTTCAGGGCACTTGTGCCGATCGAACATGACCCCATACTTCGGCGACATATCCGTGCAAGAACGTAGACGCCATTCGGCTGCTGCATCAAGATCTGACCTGCGTCTCCTACTCTATTGACACTGTGGGCGACAGAACAGTCGCTTTTACGTACAGTTCTGGTACGTCGTGGGGAGCCAAATTGCGAGCTGTGAACCTACTGACGAAGTGCGTCACAGATGTGCACGCAAGAACTCAGATCGCAGAGGAGGCACAGGGTGGGGGTAACACCCCATGGGGCCCCTGGACCTACTTGGTAGATCTCTCATCAGGCCCGGCGCACTTTCGCGGGTAGAGCGATAGCCATAAGCGAGACTGCATCCTTCTAGATGCATATCCAGACCGCACGCTCGGGCGAACTGAGACTGATGTCACTGAAATCAGATAAAACCTCGCCTTCGCCGCCTCTTTCCTCCGAGATCTTCAGCAGCATGACCTTTATTGCTTACTTAGACCTAGATCGCTCATCAACTGCGACCGTCCCTTCTGCGTTTACGCTGCCGCATGCAGCCTCGATAAGGACCTTCATTGAAAGGACATCGGGCCGACCCCTCGCTTTGGAAGACTGGTACGGGAGCGGAAGGTCGTTGTCCGGAGTCCAGATGCCTAAAGCTTGAGAGCAGCGGGTCGGTGTCTCTCCATTTATTTCTCGTGAATTATTGCCTTATCCCTGTCTCGTTCGTTAGAGAATTCTCGTCTGATCAGGGACAGTAATCAGAATGCATACCTTGAGGCATATATCTCTGCGTGTTTGTCTGGACAGGCACTGCTCAATATGTGGAAGCGATCTTGAGCTAGTATCGCGGGTTGCATCCGGATGACGAGCCTGAGGAGCGAATCGCGAACCAGCTCTATGGAGGCGTCGTAGGGATATGGGGTCCGAATATATTTCTCTGCGAGAACAAGCTTTACTCTTCCTCCGCAAGGCACTGCCCTCGCCTGGCTGCTTCCAACAATTCTGTCGGTGATCCTGGCGTCGGCACCAGAGCATGCACCTGAGGACTTCTAATCTCCATACAATCTGCTGACTGAGCCGTATTAGCACCGAATCCCGGTGACTTTTACTTCGCGTACGCTGCAATGCTTTGAACATGGACAAACGCGTCTCGATCTCGCAGACTTTGTGTGACCGTGACGGCTTCCAAATCTGGATCCACCTCATTGCGGGTGACGCGTGATCTGTTACGTAAGCGCGACGCGTATGCCTGACGCGTCTTACACCGCTGCCCACTGTACGCTCTTGTTCTTGCCCTCCTTCCTCGTCGTCGTCGTCGTCCTCGCCGCCGTCATGCCCGTCGCCACACCATCACAACCACAGTCGGGTGGCATCAAGTCATACTACCAAGCCAAAATCGAAGCGGCGGAGATTGAGATCAACCAGAAGACCCAGAACTTGCGCCGTTTGGAGGCTCAAAGGAATGCGCTCAATGCTCGAGGTAATTCTATTGATTTCACATCCCTAAATCTAGTCTCAATGGTCTTGGCACAGTGCGGCTACTTCGGGAAGAGTTGCAGCTCCTTCATGAGCCCGGAAGCTATGTCGGAGAGGTGGTCAAGCCAATGGGGAAGAACAAGGTTCTGGTGAAGGTCCAGCCAGAAGGCAAATACAGTACGCACCCCATTTCCTCTTATCTGGCACTTATTCTGACGCTGCATGCAGTCGTTGACTTTGATTCCGAGATCGACATCAACAAGCTCACACCATCCCTCCGCGTGGCGTTGCGGTCGGATTCGTATACTATTCACAAGATTCTGCCGAACAAGGTCGACCCTCTCGTGTCTCTCATGATGGTAGAGAAAGTCCCCGACAGCACATATGAGATGGTTGGTGGTTTGGACAAGCAAATCAAGGAGATTAAAGAGGTCATCGAGCTGCCCGTGAAACATCCAGAACTTTTCGAGGCTCTTGGTATCGCACAACCCAAGGGTGTCCTACTATACGGCCCTCCTGGAACCGGAAAGACGTTGCTCGCACGAGCTGTCGCACATCATACCGACTGCAAATTCATTCGAGTGTCCGGATCCGAGCTTGTGCAGAAGTATATTGGAGAGGGTAGCCGCATGGTCCGAGAGCTGTTCGTCATGGCCAGGGAGCACGCGCCAAGTATCATCTTCATGGACGAGATCGATTCTATTGGAAGTTCGCGAGGAGAGAGTGGCTCTGGAGGAGGGGATTCGGAGGTGCAGCGGACGATGTTGGAATTGCTCAACCAGCTTGATGGGTTCGAGCCAACGAAGAACATCAAGGTCATCATGGCCACCAACCGTATAGGTGCGATCTCATTCTTATATCAGCGCAAACCTTGTGCTTACGACCGTTTCCAGACATCTTGGATTCCGCCCTTCTTCGACCTGGCCGTATCGACCGTAAGATCGAATTCCCACCTCCCGGTCCGGAAGCACGAGTCGCCATCCTGCGAATTCATTCGCGAAAGGTAGGAACCCTCGTCTTTTCAATTGGAAGTGAACGGACTGATAACGTTCCGCTGCCAGATGTCTTTGCAACGCGGCATTAATCTCCGAGCGCTGGCCGAGAAGATGGGCCAGTGTTCCGGTGCTGAAGTCCGAGGTATTTGTACGGAAGCAGGTTAGTATCGTGTGCTATCTCTCCTGTGGCTGCTCCATTGAGTTGTTATCGTAGGTATGTACGCGCTCCGTGAGCGTAGACAGCATGTCACGCAGGAGGATTTCGAGTTTGCTGTGGCCAAGGTTCGTCCCCACGAGAGGTACTTGCTTAGGCTGTAACGCTGACGAGTCATCACAGGTCCTGAAGAAGAACCAAGAAGGAAATACGTCTGTCAACAAGCTGTTCTCGTAGTCTATCATTCTGTCCTACCGTGTTATGTACTTTTTGGCATCTCTCTTTCCTTTCTACTATCATCGTGGATCGCTGTGGGTGTGGGATTTGCAGACTGAGATATGTTGATAGTCTCTTACCAGTCTGGGATTGTGTCGTGGGCTGCTTCTTCATTGCGGGGTGCGACCTCTTCGCGGCGCTGGAATTTGCTGAAAACGAACGGGCACGAGCCTTTCCTTCCCACCCACTGATCTCCGCTTTTCGACCCTGCCGCCGCTGGCTTTCTACCGTTTTCCTGCTTTCACGTTGGCGACTTGAGTCTTGAACGACAAACTTCAAGCCCAAAGACTACCTTCGTTCTCATTATTATGGTCTTTCGACAATCCCCGGAGGCCCTGGACTCAGCGGCTCGATAGCGATATCGATGGCATCACACCATGAGGACACCCCGAGAGGTGCAGTGGCGAAATGGAAGGTTCAAAGTTCAAACTCTGTCATTTACGCCCTGCCGCACATTCACAGTGCCTCAAGGGCACGTCCTTCGTTGTCAACCGTGGGCAAGGAGCTTGTTCAAAATGGAAACGGCCTACGTGTCCTGCATTGCCTAGGCAGGACAATCAAAACTTGCCTCAAAAGACCGTGCACCTCAAGGGTCTTTGTCCTTTGCCTCCTTCTTCCGCACTCTCCTCTCCTCTCGCGCCTGCACTGCTGGAATCTTTTCATCCACGATGAAGATATGTCCTCAGCTCAAATCGGCAGGCGTGTGCCAAACCGCTAGCTGTCCCCATCGCCACGACGTGAAAATTTGTGTTCCTTGTGGGGTCGTCTGCGATCCAGCGGGCAACTATGAGGCTCACGTACGCGGTAAATCCCACAAAAGTAGATCCAACGCTGGAAGTCGTATCTTCCAATGTTCGGTCTGCCAGCTCAGCCTCATCGAAAGCCGTTGGGACCGTCACATCGCCGATCTTAAACACATAGGCAAAGCTAGGGCGAAAGGTGTCTCCTCCGAGACTCCTCCAGAGGAGGCACCTCTCCCCCCTCACTTACGTCTATGCATCGTCTGTGATAGGATCATTCCGACCAACGCATGGGGCGCACACCTTGGAGGCACGCCGCACCGCAAGATGCAGGTCTTTGTCTCGTTTCGCACAGCGTTCGAGGAGGCAGAAAAAGATAAGAATGGGATAGAAGTTTCTCATGGTGAAGACGGCGTGGATTTCGACGTCGTGGATGTAGTGGAGGCCGCTGCAGGAGTTCAAACACATGTGGTCATCAAGAATAACGTACCGCAGTCGAAGATTCAAGTGAAAGAAGTCCGTCTAGCCTCTGCGACTGAACACATAGCATTGTCTCCGTGAGTTCCTCTCTGGGTAGCAACCTATCATTGCGTCCGCACTCACCGCTACTCAGGTTCACCGCCTCCGTGCAGGGTGTCAATATGACTGTTGCTAATGGGCGCGAATTCCGCGTGATCATTGCGTTCAGACACTCGAATCACGGGAAATACGAAGACAGACTTGAGGTTTTCTTTGAGGATCTCTCTATCCGCCAACAATTTGCTATCGTTCGTCCCCTTACAATCATCGTAGGAAACAAGTCCGACTACGAGGAACTTCGCCCGAAAGCACCCTATGTTCCTCGCAAGAAGACAGCTCGAGACGACCCGGAGAGCATTGTTCCTGGCGTTCCTCCTCTCGCTACTAGCACCACTAGATGGGTGACCAAGCTGCCCTTCGCGGATATCCCGGAGAAGCTCAGCAAGATCTTGAACAGTGGCAACTTGCCCTCGGAGGTCGCCAGCGGAATACGGAAGATCCGACTTCCAGATCGTCTGGACGCAGAGTCCTATCCGCGACACTTCCAGGAATTGCTATGGATCGAGGAGTTTAAGATGCAGTAAGTGTGGGCTCTCAGTGGTTCGCAGGCTGTGGCTCATTCTTCGTCAGACACGACCTCCAGCTATATGACATGCACGGCGTACCGCTTGCTCAACATGGAGTCTACTATCAGTACGTCGTAGCTTCGATGTATGACCCTCAGTGACTAAGTAATATTGCGTAGCCTTGAGGTTCCGGGTTTAGCGGAGAATCGCCCAAGCGTCCTGGTCGGTGAGTACAAGCAGCAATGTCCCAGTTTCTGAGGCACTTATAGCTCTGCAGGAGACCAAATTCTCGTGCAAAGGGTGGGCGGTAGCGAAAAGGGCCGCTGGTTTGAGGGCCACGTTCACTTCGTGAGACAAGCTTCCGTCGGCCTCCGATTCCACGAGTCCTTCCGTGGGCATTCAGTTTCACACAAGTACAATGTGCGCTTCAAACTGAACCGCATCCCCCTTCGTCGCGAGCATGAGGCCCTTTCTAGTGCATTCAACCCTGAGCGTATTCTGTTCCCGAAGCCAGGGCAAGTGCTTTTGCCGACTGCTCCATCCCCCAATGTGATTCTTCCCCATATCATTAATCCGCTGATCGCGGAGAATGCCCCACAGCTTCAAGCCGTGGCGTCCATTTGCGCTCTTCCTGCTGGTTCTGCGCCGTTCATCGTATTCGGACCGTGAGTAATATTATTCCCGCGTCAGAGGCTTTGACCGTTTACTCAGCCTGTGTTCAGTCCAGGGACGGGAAAGACCGTCACCATTGTAGAGGCCATACTCCAGGTGCTGCGGACCAATCCGAAGGCGAAAGTTATAGCTTGTGCTCCGAGCAACAGCGCTGCGGACCTAGTCGCATCTCGTCTCAGAAACCTCGGCCCTGACAAGCTCTTCCGTTTGTATGCACCCTCGCGCGGAAAGGACCAGGTCGACACCAGCTTGCATGATTTCGCGTGCATCTCTCCCGATGGCCATTTCGCTGTTCCATCGTTGATCCGTCTCAAGAGCTACCGCGTTGTCATCTCCACCTGCGTCTCAGCGTCCGTTATGCATGGAGTAGGGATACCCCGCGGTCACTTCACTCATATCTTCGTGGACGAAGCTGGGCAAGCGACAGAGCCCGAAATCATGGTCTCTATCAAGATGTTGTCGAACAACGCCACCAACATCGTCTTGTCAGGAGATCCGAAGCAGCTGGGACCCATCATCCGCTCCGACGTTGCGAGAGTGCTTCTATTCGAGAAGAGCTTCATTGAACGTCTCATGGATAGCCCTACCTACAACGAACTTAAGGGACATGGCAAAAGGTGAAGATAAATCTCTCTATTTCAGCAATCCCACTGCGGCCAATAAGCTAACTTCTTTTTGACAGTGTCGTCAAGCTCCTCAAGAACTTCCGATCTCATCCCAGTATCCTGGAATTCCCGAATAGCCAGTTCTATAGGAACGAACTCCAAGCCTGTGGCGATCGCGGCGTTACGCACTCGTACATTGGCTCGCGGCACCTGAAGAACAAAACATTCCCCATATTGTTCCACGCGGTCTCCGGAGTGGATCAGCGCGAGGCATCTTCACCCTCCTTCTTCAATATCGCCGAGACGACTCTTATCAAGAAGTACGTGGAGAGCCTCAAGAACGACAGCAGTGTCTGCATCAGTCAGTTCCGAAGTTACCTTCATGATTGCCGGAGATGGTACTAATGGTAAAGACAGCGGACAACGACATCGGCATTATTGCACCATATCATGCTCAATGCCAAAAAATACGCAAGAGTTTGAACGCAGTTGCTGACGAGGTGAAGGTCGGCAGTGTAGAAGAATTCCAAGGTCAAGAGCGTCGCGTCATCCTGATCTCCACGGTCCGCTCCAGCAAGCAGTATATCGAATACGATTTAAAGCACACACTGGGTTTCGTCGCCAATCCGAGACGTTTCAACGGTACGTTTGCGTCGTCTCCATGTCAAGTACGATACATATGACCCACTCCATTCTAGTTGCCGTCACTCGCGCTCAGGCCCTCCTCGTTATCGTCGGTGATCCCACTGTGCTCGGCCTCGACCCGCTCTGGCGAACATTTCTCAACTTTGTTTGGAACCATGGCGGCTGGAAGGGCGATGCGCCTAGCTGGGACACCGACCAAATTATCCGCTCGAGGGGCGGGTTTGCCGAGGACATCGTGGAAGAGACCATTGTTGATATGACCGCATTCATTTACAGGATGCGTTCGATGACGTTGGAGGACGTCATGCCTCAGCTTCCAGACGATGACGGTGGAAATGAGGATAGGCCGTGGCGTGAGATAGAGTGAAATGATAGGAGTGGTTTGGCTGCATCTCTTGTAATCTCATGATGGTTTCTAGAACGAAATATGTGCCGCATCTTGAACTACGATGACTTCTTACTCTCTCAGATGTGACTGCGATGAGTCCATGTATCGATATTAAAAGAATGTATGGCATTACTTTCGAGACCTGAGCTACCACCAGCTGCAAGCTTCTGCACGAATGATGACGTTGGTCCGCTACTACCGTCCACGTACGGAACCTCTGCAACACACAGTCAGAGGTTATCACGAAAAGTCTCGAAGGAACGCACCTGTTCGCCAGCGCGAGCTTGTGTACAGACTCCTTCTGCTTCAGCACGCTGCTGTCTCCATTCAGAATCTTGATCATCTCTCTTGCCGTCCTCTCCGCAATCGTCCGTCCCGTCGTCGCAGACGAACTCCGCACATTCACTACATCCCAAAGCCAATCTATCGCCGTCCGCATTCTCTGCTTCTCGCTCAGCGGTATTGGCTTGATGAGCGCTTTACCACCACGTCGCTGCTTCATATTCCGTACTGCCGGCGCAGCCTTGTACAGTGCTTGACGGAAGAGCTCCAGAGGTGGTTGGCGTGTGTAAGCGTGTAAGTGCAAGAGGACTTGCGAGGTCGTTCGGGAGGCCTTGTGTCGCTGACCGTCTTGCATGATGCAGGAAGTGAACATGTGGAGAAGAGGGTCCTCGGCGGGCGGAATGGTTTGGAAACCGGGAGCAGGGGGAGCGGCGACTTCGATCATTTGTACAGGTGGTGGAGGTGGTGGTTGGAGAGGGTCTACATATTCGTCGGGGCCGTCAAGGATGCTGGCCGGAAGTTCGGTAGGTTCCTGTGGCGGGGGTGGTTGCTCGGTTGGCGTCGTGGTCAAAGGCCGAACCAAAGACCGTCGAGTGAGAACGCGAGCATGACGAAAAGCAGATAGCATAGCTTGGAATTTCCATCAGAGAGCACATTCCGTGTTGCAAAACATAAGGACATACCTTCTGCTCTCGCTACAATGAGTGTGACGAGCAAGAGTATTTCAGAGCGCCTGCTTGAATAGAACTCCGGCATTCTCCGAAGCTCACGACGGTCCGTCAGGTTATCGCGCTTTCCGACACCCCGTGCTATCCGTGCCGGCAGGGTCGGTGCCGTCTCCGACCCATTTTGGTCCCGACACCTGCCATTCGGGGCAGTATCCGACCTATCCGGACCGCCCTCCGGCCGTCTGGGCAGCGTCTCCGTGCTATCCGGCCTGGCGGTGCCATCAACCCGTGCTGTCTGTGCCATGACCGTGCCGGCTCCGGACCAGTTTCTATTTATGGTAGGTGCTGCTTCCGGGTGACTATCGCGTGGCTGGCTGCTACTGAACGCCCTCGTCTGACACCATAACATCGCTGTCTATAAGCCCATATCTAAATTCCTTTTCGTGAATAATGAAGTCCTCGATATCAGTAGCTGTAAGCTCAATAGTACATTAACCCCTCCTGTACAGTGCCTGGACGTACTCTTGATGTGGACACACTCCCTCCCTCCCTTCCGGAGACGCACTCCCTCTTAGAGACAGACTCTCGTACTCCCGTGAAAGTACACTCTCCCGAATACGCGCCTCAACTTTCTTGCGGCCCACGAACACGCTCCCTCCCTCCCTCCTGCAAACGTAAAGTCGTATCACCGAATGGAGACCCCCTCCCCTTCTTCCCATTCTGATTCATGTCTTCGACGCTCCGGGCTCTTTTGCTTGTGCACCAGCACATTTCTCACTCAGGCTCACTGGACTGGACTGTCACTCTTCCAAATTTACATAGACTCCCTCCCTCCCTCCGACTTCACTCCCTCCCGGATGCGCTCCCGCCGAACGCACTCCCTCCCTCCCGTGGAAGTACTCTGTCCCGCAACGGGACACGCCGGACACATTTGTGAAAAACAAAATCCACATATTGTATAATACACAACATACGGTTGACTCCCGTGTATTGTTGGAATTATGTATTTCCTCTTATGGTCGATTTCCTTT
>RWJN01000586.1:0-18926 GCA_004332605.1 Steccherinum ochraceum
TAACCTAACCTAACCTAACGGAGTACGCTAACCTAACCTCTGCATTGTATCTCCTACTACATTGGACTTTACGCCTCACCCTCCCCTGGCTGCTCCCTGTGTTTGGGCTCGCACTGTATTTCCGTAGGGCACGCGATGCCTATAGTAGATTGTATATAAGGCTCGTCCGAGACGAGACCTTATGCTTAGTTCGAATGTTACGGTTCTTCCGTGTTCTCTTCCACGGCTTTCCTAGTGCCTTTCCTTTGAGCTCGACAGTGCATCACCCTCCACTTGAGTGGTATTCGCCCCCTCGGTCCTCCGGCACACTTCCGTCGGTCGTTTCTTCTCCAACCTTCGTCGCTCTTTCAATTTGTCCCTTTCTGTCTTAGCCCTTTTTCCTCTTTCCTCGTTGCGCCCTCTTCTTCCCGCTCGCTTTTTCGTGGTGCTTCCGCTCCTGCGCAGCCACCGCTCGAAGTCACTCGCAACTCCGGGTGGAGATTCCCTCTTTCCGCATTCCCTCATCCCCCTCACGGAGGTCAGCGCCTGTTCCCAGCGCGGCTCTAATAAGAGTCGGTAGAGCTGGGCACGAGACAGTCGCGGAACTCCGTGAGAGGAATAGAGCAGATGCGGAATGAAGATAGATCTGACTCACAGGTGCGGGTGGTTTTTGGATGGCTGCGCGAGAAGATGAGGGGTCACGGAATCGCGTGAGAGAAGACGAGAGCACAAAGAGAAAACAAGGAACGGCGAGTGTCGGAGGAGAAGCGACAGACGGATGTGTGTCGGAGAACCGTGGAGGCACAAACACAACTCAGACGGATGGTGACGCGGTGTGGAGCTCAACTAAAAGGGCATTAGGACAGCCGTCGAAGGTAACATGGAAGAAACGCAATATCCAAGCTCAGGACAAGGTCTCATTACCAACAAACCTTAGATACAAATCTTCTATAGGCATCGCATGCCCTACGGAAACGCGGAACGAATCAAAGACATGAAGAAAACGGGAAGGAGCAGCGAGGGGTGTGCGAGGCATAAAGTCCAGTGATGGAGAAGATACGATGAGGATAGGAGATCGGAATGATATAAGTGAAAAGTCGAAATAGGGAAAGACGGAACAGCGAGTGAAGGAGGGCTTAAGGAGAAGTGCGGAGGTCCGAGTGATAAACGGGAGCGAGAAGCGATACGTGACGTGAAGAGAATACAAGTCTTCGACGGGAAAGCTTAGTAGATCATCCCAGCATGAAACCCGTGTGGACGTTCAACTAAAGTCCGAGTGAAGACGGAGAGTGTAAGAGCCGCGTACGGGATTCCGTGTGGCAACGAAAAAATGGTGAAAGGGATAGGGATCGAGGATGGGACGGAGAGCCATTTGGTCCGCGTGTAACAAGAGTGATACTCGCTGTTACGAGTACATTTGTGTTACATTCGAGCTGCACTACGCAGTGTCGTGGAACCCCGTGAGGAGATCAGAGGCAGTTGTTAAAGCCGCGCTAAGAGCAGGGGTGGAACACTGTGAGAAGTTAGAGGGAAGTGTGGAATAGAGGGATGTGCCACTCGGAGTCAAGGGTGACATCTAAGATGACAGCGCAAGTCCGAAGACAGAACAGGATTGCAAGAAGAAGACGGAACTACAAGTAGGTTAGGAATGTAGACAGACAAAGGAACAAAGAATGACGAGGGTCGGAGCTGTAACGACAGACAGGAAAGTGTGGCGTAGAACCGAATGGACATGAACACCCGTCATATAGAGGATGACACGCAGTTGAGTTCAAAGGAAAAGACACTAGGAATGCCGTCAACGATAACTCGGAGAAACATAATATTCCAACTCACGCAAAAGACTGGTCTCCGACATACCTTTTATATATGTCTGCTATAGCATGTCGTAAGGAAATGCGAGACGAGCCAAGTATACGAAGGGAACGCGAGTGGTGTGCGATGCATAAAGTCCAGCAATGGAGGAGATAAAACGTAGGTAGAAAGGATTAGGTATGGGCGGAATGCCCAAATTGGAAAAGAGAGAACGACGGGTGACCGGTGACGGAGAACAGATGGAGAAGTGTGCAGGTTGGAGCAATGAAAGGGAATGAGGAGCGATGCGTGAGAGCAGGACAGGCCTTCGGCCGGTGTTGGAATACGGACCGTTAGGTAGTAGTTCACCGAAGACATATGTTGTAGTTCAAGCGCTGACCGTGCGGAGGTCTGACGGTCTTGCCCCTCGTATGTAAACGTTCCGTGTTTGTTATCAGTTCCTCGCCACGCGCCGAGCGCATTTTCCGTCACACATATACCCATTCGCATTCGTCCCATTCAGACTTCAGTTGTTCTCTTTCTCCCAACTGAAGTCCCGCGTGCTCTAGCCCGCCGTCCGCGTCTCCCGAGCGTCAACAGGTTATGGGCCCCGCATGTCGTTAAACACAGACCCGAATTTCCATTACGATTTCGTCGATCTCGCGAGCAACAATGGCAGTGCTGCGAAGATTCTGAAGCTGGACGAAGACGGATCCAATTGGGTCTTGACGACAGCTGTCAGTGCGAAGGGTCTCAGGCGTTATCTAGAAGGTCGAGAGAAGACACCAGTTGCACCCACGGCACTCGGAGTCGATCCAGACGCAGACGACAAGTACGAGCACGCGTTGGACGTTGCGGCTTCGAAACACGACCTCATTCGATCAACCCTATTCCAATGCATCCGCGAGTCCCTAAGCTTCGCGTTGCGCAAGCCACTCATGCATCGGAGGCTTAGAAGGTTCTCACCGACAAATACAACAATCAGGGTGATTTCGTGCAAGTATCTATTCTCCGACAGATGCAGACGATTCGCACGGAGGAGGGCTCGAACGATCCGCGTCCGGCCCTTGAACAGCTCCGAAAGTTACAAGGCGAGTATACTACAGCTAGTAGTATTCTCGATAACAGTCTACAAAAAGCCCTCATCCTCGGCCTCCTTCCCCCATCCTACGCTGACATCACTCGTCAAATCATGCTCGCATCGAGCCTACGACTCGATCCCATCGCCGCCCAACAGAAACCCTTCACTCTCGACGAAATCATTGCGCATCTCGAGTCTGTCGCTCGCGATGACACTGCCCTCCATCGTTGCCTTCCCTCCGAATCCGCTCTTGCGGTGCGCTCCGCCAGTCCCGCCCAGAGTTCGTCTTCGCAGCGCTCGGGCAAGTTCTCCGGAAAGTGCCACAACTGCGGCAAGCCAGGACACCGAAAGGTGGATTGTTGGGAGAGGGGCGGTGGGAAAGAGGGAGCGAAGCCGAAGTCGTGGCGAGATAAGGGGAATAAGGACGAAAATGCTGGGGGAGCGGGTGGCAAGGCGGCGGAGGCGACAGTGGCCGTGGCGGCGATTCCTGTCGAGCCGGACGTGGAGAACGTTGCGTTCTTCGTGTCCAATGACTTCTCCAAAGTCGTCGACGTTGGCGCGTATTCTTGGAAGGGTGTGCGCCTCCGGGACTCTGGTGCTAGTCGTCATTTCGATCCGGACCGGGCCAACTTCATTTCGTATCGCGCTATATCCCAGAAGCTCGTGAATTCGGCGGAAGGCAGAACGTTCCACGCTGTTGGCGAAGGCGACGTCTGAGTCAAAATGTCGTATGGCAAGAAGACAATCAACGTTACCTTGAAAAACGGCCTTCAAAGCTTCACGCCCCAACCATGCCCATGTCCCTCATCTCCATGAGCCAAACGTAGTGGCCTGTCGGCGAACTTCACTCAATCTTCACCGCGTCGCAGAAAGAACTTGTTTACATCGCTGAGCGTCACGGCCTTTATCCACTGCAGGAGTCGTCGCCAGTCTTGACACCGGGCACTGAAGTAGCTGCGGCGGCGTTGACGACGCTCTCACTCTCCGAACTCCACCGTCGCATCGGCCACACCTATACCCCCACCTTGAAAGCCATGGTTGACCTCGCCGGCGTTGAGTTGACCGGCGACAAGGCCGAATTTTGCGAAGCTTGGGTCAAGGCCAAGCACAGCCGTGCGCCGTATCCGCAACTCCGTTCCAGTCCTCAGGCGACTTCATATGGTGCGCGCGTCCACTCGGACGTATGGAGTCCTTCAGACGTGCGCTCGCTGGGCGGAAGCAGCTACTTCGTGGTCTTCCTCGACGACATGTCCGACGAGGTGACTGTGGAGGTGATGGCGCGCAAAAGCGACACCTTCTTGAAGTTCAAGAACTGGGTGGCTTGGGCGAAAGCGCAACGAGGGGTAAAGGTTGTGGGGGAGTTCCAGTCGGACCGAGGAGGGGAGTTCATGTCCAACGAATTCACCGCGTTCTTGAAGTCCGAAGGCACGGTCCGTCGGCTCACGGTCCACGATTCCCCTTCGCAGAACGGCAAGGCTGAACGCCAGATGCGCGGCCTCGTTGAACGCGTCCGTGCGACGCTTCTTGATGATGGCGCTCCGAAATACCTGTGGGCAGAGTGCTTGATGCACATCGTATACATTCGCAACCGCACAACAACGAAGAACACGCCGGGCTCTACGCCGAGCGAACTCGCAACGGGTGAGAAGCCAAACGTGGCGGCATTGCCTCGGTGGTACTGCGTAGTGTGGGTTATGAAGGGGGAGGTGGGGAAGCTCGAGGCGAAATCGAGTGAGGCGAAATGGGTGGGATATGATCGGGAGTCCAAGGGACACCGCATTTACTGGCCTGGCAAACGCAAGGTGTCAGTAGAGCGCGGAACGTCCGATTTCCAGACGCGCCGCTACCCGCGACCGTAGCGGTCGAAATTCCGAACGCGGGGGAGAACGTACCTGCGTCGTCGCAACCCGCTACCTCTTCCACCGCTCCTGCTGTACCAAATCCACCCCTCCCCCCCGCACCCGTGCCTATCCCTGTCCCTGCACCCCCTGTCCCTGCAAATCCACCCCCGCGCGTCCAGGTCGAGGCGGATGTTGAGGGTCTTGCACAAAACCCGGAGCCGGAGAAGCAGATGGGAAGAGGGAAGAGGGTGAGGCAACCCAGTAGATGGGTCAGGGAGCTGAAGGCGGGGGCAGGAACGACGGGTGGGAGAGGAGCGCAGAAGGTGCCCGAGAGCATTCTGAATGCGGGAAGGCGGCAGTGGCGGTGGAGGGGGAGGATCTTCGTGGTAGCGGGAAACCCTGGTGCGGCGGCGCAAGCATCCGGCTCGAATACGCTCTTGCAGCGTTGCTGGGTGACGAGCCGTCGTTCTAGGAGGCGATGAGGGGACCGGAGAAGGTGCAAAACGTGGAAACGTGTTATTTCAACCAACTACGCTACGTAAATAGCTCAGATTACATAAGCAATCTCGTTGGCCGAGTGCAGAAAAGACAGCAAGTTTCGAGGATCGAAAATGGAAGCATAAAATGCGGGAGAAGAGATGGGAATCAATCACAAAGATCACAAACATGAGGAGGGCAAGAGAGAAGAGAAGGACTAAGGGGAGCGCGGCGCGTAGTGGAGGAAGAAACGTCCGAACGAGATGCAGTGGTGGGCTGAAGAGATGGGACGCCTACAGGTGACCGGTACGTACCGGCTCGTTGTGTTGCCGGAGGGCGCCAATGTCGTTGGCGGGTTTTGCGGAAGAAACGGGACGTTGAAAACAGGACGAAAACAACGTCGTTATGACATGCAACAGCCCCCTGGTTTTACCCTCTCCGACAAAGAACGCCTCGTCTGGAGCTCCTGAAGGCTCTTTGCGGGCTCCTAGGTGCCGGTCTCCAGTGGTACAAGAAGTTGAAGGCACTTTGCGAGAAACTCGAACTGAAGTGCAGCGACTACAACCCCGGCGTGTTCTTCATCATTTCCGTGGAGATCGGGGCTGAGTTCACCATCATCATCCAGTCTCATACCAAGACCGTTAGCGCGGCGATAGCGTTGACGGTCTTGTCGCAAAGTAGGACTTTTGATAGGCGAGGAGGGGCTGGATCTGAGCCTACATCATCATCATCGTTCACGTCGACGTTCTCACCCTTGTTACCAGCAAGTACCAGCACCATCGAAATCATGATTCGGTTGAAGGCCCTGCTTGCGGAAGAATACGAGCTGTCCGATCTTGGTAATGTGTATTGGCTGCTTGGATTTGAAGTCCAGCGTGACCGCTCTGCACGTACCATTTCACTCGGTCAATCCGCCTACGTCGAAACCATTCTATCCCGCTTCAACCTCTCCGACGCTTACCCGCTCTCCACGCCCATGGATTCCGCCATGAATCTTTTCGAACCCGTAACCGATCAGGACCGCGAGTTGATGAAGAAACGATCGTACGAACAGCTTATCGGGTCCCTGATGTACGCTGCCATCGGTACCCGCCCCGATATTATGTTCGCCGTTTCCACTCTCGCCCGCTTCATGTCAGATCCCTCCGTCGTTCACTGGGAAGCCGGTAAGCGTGTCTTGCGTTACCCGAAGGGTACAAAAGACTATCGGCTTACTTTCGGTCGCAACAACGACGCCGAGTTGCTTGGCTACTCAGATGTCGACTGGGCGTCGCAACCGCACCGCCGCTCAATATCAGGTCGAATTATCATGTTCGCCGACGGCGCAATCGAGTGGAGCTCTCACAAGCAGGCTCTCATTGCGCTGTCAACAACAGAAGCGGAGTATATCTCCGTGTCTGACGACGCGCGCGACATGATTTATTTCCGTTCATTTGTCGCAGAGCTCACCGGTTCGTCACGCTCCACCCCCGTCACTCTCTATTGCGACAACTAGGCCGCTATCAAGGTCGCTGAAAACGGCCTTCTTCACGCACCAACGCACGAAGCATATCGACATTCGGTATAACTACATTCGCCAATCCATTACCAACGGCGACATCAAACTAGTCTACTGCCCGACGGCCGAAATTCGCGCTGACCCTCAGGCTTCTCACCAAGGCGCTGCCTCGTCAACAACCTCAATACCTCGCCGGAAAAGTTGGATTGGGTCACGCTTGAGGGGGAGTGTTGTAGTTCAAGCGCTGACCGTGCGGAGGTCTGACGGTCTTGCCCCTCGTATGTAAACGTTCCGTGTTTGTTATCAGTTCCTCGCCACGCGCCGAGCGCATTTTCCGTCACACATATACCCATTCGCATTCGTCCCATTCAGACTTCAGTTGTTCTCTTTCTCCCAACTGAAGTCCCGCGTGCTCTAGCCCGCCGTCTGCGTCTCCCGAACGTCAACAACAGACGCGACGTAGAGTAGTATGTCGCTGCTTATGTAACGTGGAAAGGGTGCTGCCACAGGCACGCCAATCCGAGACCCAGTCCAAATCTTTTCCTCATCGTATCTGACATGTGTTCAACCTCTACTGGATGATATCCGAGCCCAGAGGATACCCAATGACTTCTTGGAGCTATTTGACTCTGCCAAAGTCCCATTCTATGACGGTGCGTACCTTGACTGGCCATACATCGATTGGACAAGGTTGTTCAGTATGTTTTGTATTTTGGATGTAGGGCACATGATTGCGGAGCTGTTGGACTACAGGCCGCCCAGGGCCAAGGATCCGATACTGGAGGCTCCGGAGAAGACACGCGTGGTGTTGAGACCACCCTCTACTATCCCGCCTGCAATCCCGCCCCATATGCAAGCCCATTACACAGGGAACCCTGCTCAACGGAGTACTCTGATCCCGCACCGCAAGTCGCGCGTACGCTAAGACCTCCGTCTACTGCTGGGTTAGTGGGTAGTCCCAGAGTTCTCGAGAAACGACCGCCATCAGTTGCGAAAGTTCAGCAACCTGCTCAACACGTACAGCCCGGTCAGCACGCGCAACAGCCGCCGTAGAGGATCCAACCCTCGCCAGCTCAATCCGTTCCGCCGCATGTCGTGCCTCAAGCGCAGCCTCAACATCCCCCAATCGCTGTGCTACCAGCGATGCGTATCCGATGCGGCGACTTCGTCGACATCACCCTCATCGCGGACATCACGACACCACCGGGCTCGTCTGGTCAGCCTAAGGTCCGTCTGAACCTTGCCAGGGTGATTCTGCTGGAAATAAACGTATTGGTAGGTCGAGAGTTCACACGATGCATCCCTCACTAACAATCGTTACGCAGCCAAACCCGATGCCAGCTGCGACCGCTTCAACCACTGGAGTCCCCCCCCCACTCCCAAAACCGCGCCCTCTGATGCCGCTACTGGCTGATGGCCTGGACTTGGACGACAATGAAGCCGATCATCAATAACCGGAGGGGTCGACCTAAGTAGAGGGAGGGCGACCGCACACGCTGTACAGCCTTCTTAATGTTAACCATACATATCAATAGCAATAGTGTCTACATTCGTACATAACAGTATCTACATTCTATGCCAATTGAACCAAGAGCAAAAATGGGTTGCGTGAGCAGATTGGGGTTGCCGGTCGGTATGGTAGGCGGAAGCAAAGCGGGTACACCGAGCATCACGTGACCAGACACGCCCCGCTCCTCCACATTTACGTAACAAAGACCGAGTCCTCTGGGTCTCGGAATTAGGCGCCAGCTTTCGTTTTCCCTTCGTTGGCGTCTCGTATGTCTTTTTCCTCAGTACTCATCTCCCGATTCGTGCTGAGTATACACGCTCTTTCATTCCAGCGCCCGCTCTTGCTACCGAACACTTCCAACAGCCGGAAAGCTCAGTAGATTATCACAGCATAAAACCCGTGCGGAACTGCAAGGGAAATCCATGTGAAAGCGGAGAGTGGGAAGGACGCTCACGGAAGTCCGTGGGTAAAGGACGGTCAGTGGAAAGGTACCAGAACCGGTGAATGGCAGCGAGGTACGGAGAGCCGTGCGGCGTGTGTATAACAGGAGAGCAAAATGAGGGACCTCGCTGAGTGAAGGATCTCACTGAGAGATGCGTGGGACGTCTGGGATAGCGGTGACCTAGCGGTGACCTAGCGGAACCAGCTCGGAGTCGCGCAAGACGAGAACACAGATAGGAAAAATAGATAACGACAAAGAGAGGAAAAATGAATGGTGACTAGTGAGGGTCGGAGGAGTAACAACAGACCGTGAGTAGCGACGCTAAACCGAGGTGATGTTTTGCGCGAGCCACACGGCCTTCCGCACGTTTCCGTCAACCAATTGCCTTACACTATGGCGACTCTCTGGTTCTCTCACGGACTTTCGTACACGTCCCCTCCATCTTCAGTCGTCATTCGGAGCTCCCTTGCAGTTCGAGTGTTACGCTGATGCGCTAGGCCGCCACTCCGCTGCGAAACCTCTCTCTAAGGAGAGCTATGTGGGTGACTTCGACCGCTCAGCGGCTTCGATGAGGCGGATCGATGGTTTCGGCGCACGCCAGCGGAGGCCAGAGTCCGAAGGAACGCGTCGACGGGAGAACGCGTGCGCCGCCGTCGCCGTAGCGACGGCGGGCTCTCAACCTCGACGATGGTGCGGACGTTGGCAGATTCGAGCTACTGGCTATAGGGAAGAGAGGCAGGACTCGATAAAGTGAAGTATTTAGTACATAGCAAGCCAGCAGATACAAGAAGGACGATGATGGCACCTTGCTAAACCTGCATGTAGTTACCATAGGGGACTAAACACGGAACAGTGGAACACACAAAAAGAACAAACGCAAGTGCTCCGCCGGCGACGCGCACCAGAACCTGATGCTCGCGCGTTCCACGCCTGGAGCTGCGCGAGGCTCATCCGCATCTCATGCGCGGACGTCCGTGAGAGCTGAGGAGGAGATGCGTAATCGAGTGATATCCCACTCGGAGATGCGAATGGTCTAGGACGGCTGTGCAAGAGCGGATGCCGCACGGAATTGCGAGTACGCGTGCACAGAAAGAAGCGGAAACGGGCGAAGAGAGGTACTAAGACCGAAGAATAGTAGCGGTCAGAAGAGTAACGATAGACGAAGAGAAGACTGTCGGAGATCCACCATGACACAAACACCGCTCAGGTCGAGGTGACGCAGATGAAGTATAATACTTATACGAACTCAGAGGACTCATCTAGTGAAAGCCTTTCATACACATCCACTCCGAGCATCGCATGCTCTACAGACGTGCGGAATGAGCCAAGTGCACAGCAGTGCGAGGGGTATGTGCTGTGTAGAGTCTGCTAATATAGGAGATACAATGTGGGTGGGCAATGATGAAAATATAGCGTGGAATGGCAAGCAAGTCTTCAATGGCAAAGATTAGTGAATTACCACAGCACGGAACCTGTACAAGACCTCAACGGAAGTCCGCTTGCAAACTGTGAGTGCAGGAGACACGGATGAAAGCTATGCGACACAAGGGGGTGATTAAGAAAAATCAGTGAATAGACAGAAACGAAGAGCCGTGTGACTTCCGCGTAACAGAAGCCACTCACTTATTGCTTTCTCCGTGTCGCAAAGCGGAAAGAGCCAATGCCCCTTTTCTCCCAAAATGTCTCAGATCGTCCAACAACCCTCGATCCCGGACACAATGGCCGCTGCCAGAAGAGCGTGCGGAAGCCGACGCAGTAGTGGAAACAATGGCCGCAAGCGTCGGGATTGCAACGCGCAAACCCCGGGAGGCGGGAGATCATCGCCACCGAAGTACTCGTCCTTGCGAAAGGTATTCGAACTGATCCGCAGGCGCTTCATATGGCAGATGTTCGAATACTTGTCCCCACGGTAAGTATTCGAACATTTGTCATATGAAGCGCCTGCGGAGCTGTTCGAGTAAGTACTTACCGTGGGAACGAGTAAAAGCTATCATACGCAAGACCGCCTGCAGCGACTCGTGATAGAAAACAATGCATGCGCAATGCAGCAAAGTCGGTGTTCACCATCGCACACCTGAGAAGACCTCAAGCTCATCGACGTTTGAGCACTTCTCATTCAGTCACTCGAGAGGGAGGAGCGAGGAGCTGTGTCAGAAAACGGGATATGATATGAGGCGTCGGAAGAAAGTCGCGTGCCGCCCAAAGTCGGTGAGCAAAAGATCTAAGTAAATCGCCGTGGGGAAAAAGCTGAACTCCAGTGGTGTGCTTGTATTGCGAGCGGAATGGCCACGACTGCATGCAACAGAAGCCGCTCCACCAGCCCTGCGGCCCATGCTGAAGCATGTAGAAGAGGCGCAATTTGCAGGAGGTCCGCCAGATAGCCCAGATGCAGCGGATGGTGGCCCAGGTAATGAGGGGGGGAGGGCAACTGGGCCGCCCAGTGAGATGGGGAACAGCATGGGGAAGCTAGTGCAGATGGTGAATGAGCTGGGAGACCAGATAGACAACTAGTCGGAGGTGGTGGACGGCGACGTGAAGCTGAAGATCTGTCCAGCAGGAGGCCTATGAGCACCGGGCCTTTAACATCGGCGAGGCTGAGCTCTTCGTGCAAGCCCTAATTAGGCAGCAGCGGCAGTACGACAGGGCGAGGGTCCCAGCAGAGGCAGGACCACCAGGTGTTCCGTGATGAGGACACCGACTCCTCTCGGAAGACCCTGGGTCGCGAGGTTCTGTCTCTCGTGGGAGAAGAGGGGCACTGAGCACTACCGAAATTCCGCCTTCGTCCATCAGCAATGCGCAAGGGAGCCGCTCCGGGCAAGAGCTTCTCTGGGATTCCGTGGATCCACAAGACGAGGAGTGCCGGCGCACCTCCGAGGAGGAATCGGTTGGAATGGATTTTTGGAAACGGAGGATGAGAGGCAAGCCGAGTCGGTCGACGAGGATGAAGTCTCGGAGTTTGAGGACGGGGATGTAGAGGAGATGGGGGAGGAGCCCTGGCTGGTACTCGATTATCTGTTACTCCACGATCCGACAAAGACCATCTTACCATCCTCCATGCTTTGCCCGACACGCACTAGAATTTTCGCCGACATATTCTGTGCTTTGTTGATTTCGTCAGGGTACCTTATAAAGCTCCAATACACTTCGGTTATTTCATCTGCCGTTGGTGTTTTCCGGACATACCTCCGACAGTGTGATCACGATATTTTGCTCCGAGTAACGTACTCCCAGGTTCCGATACCTACTTCACTACTCTTGATAGCAAACACCTGCCTCCCGAGGTCTCACTTCCAACATTTGATTCCTGACAGCGCATTCCAACCACTATGCTCGCAGACAATTCCGAGGGCTGCTACACTGATAGCGCGTCAGCGCCTGACGTGTTTGGCGATTGGGTGCCAGTGCTGGGCGCATTGGGCGGTTCAACTTGAGGGTTCTGGCGGGGACCTTGATAGATGAATTGCAGATCCATGCAGTTGATTGCAAGTGTGGCAGAGAAAATGCTACTTAAGCATACTAGCGACGGGCACTGCTAACAGTGAGGTGAGTGGGTTGGCAATGCAACTGTCGAGGGCCGGTAGGAAGCTTTTCGGGAGCTCATAATGGGTGCGTCGTACGTTGATGCAAGCTATTTCTTGTTGTTCAGCACAAACACAGACGTCCTTCAATGTTGTTTGCAAGTTGTCTGGTTGTGGACGTCGAAGACGACAACGAATAGCAACGAATACGGACGAGAGCGCTCAGGCACGAGACGTTGGATTGGGCCAGATCCGGTCGATCAACCTCAATCAAACACCTCACCCATTCCGCGGCGGCCGGAACGTCCACTGCTTCTGCTCATCGTGTCTTTAATGAACGAGCGCCGTGTGCGAGAGCTCAGTCACAAGTGTATACCACCAATTCTATCCATACGACCAAAATCTGAAACTCTCAGTTTGTTCTCCTAACAACGATGAAATGCTTGGCTTGACAGTAATGCTCTGCAACGCCGTGTAACGCCTTGGTTAACGCGACGGCGATCTGATTGTGGGTAGGGCAGTGGACGAGGTAGAGATGGTAGTGGATATTGATGGGCCTCATGTTGATACGAGCGTGATAAGGCCGTCGCTGGTGAGTGCGATGGCGAATAATTGACTGTCGCTGTAGCCGCATTTGTTCGGCTAATTTACATGTTCGCGCTGTTGCGCCCGACGAATGTGAATACATAGGCGCCCAAGTTCGAAGCAAACTGCAGATCGTCCGGGGACTCGAGACCACGTTCCGCGGTTATACCTTGCTCGTAGGGAGCAGATACGGGTCAAAGAAAAGTACTTGTAGAAAAGATTTTCAAGTAAGTAGAGGAAGAAGTGGTATCAGAAGCGGAGCAAGCATAAGAGCGAGTCGCGCGAAAACAACATCATCGGATACACCGGAGGCTGCAGGGAGCTACCGGAGTTGCAAAGAATAGAAATTGGACTCAAAGGACGGGATTTGAAGCCAAAGCGAAGCGGAGGCAGTGTTGCGAAGAGCTGAATACCGAAAACGGGATGGAGTCTCACGTAATGGAGTTGCGGAGGTGTGTAGGATGAATTGCAAGAACAGCTAGAGCTGCTCGCAACTGTGAAGTTGCAGTTGCAGAATGAAGCAGTCTAGAGTGGAACTTCGCCTGGCGCGTCGGTCGCGGCAGCTCCCTCAACGCTGCGCCGCGCTCTGTCACCGTCAAACTTTCCAAGGTTTACACCATGAGACTTGTCTCTGCTTCGTATTGTGAACTCTAGTGTCTTACGCTACGAGGAAATGGGTTGGCGGGCGAAGGCAGGGACTCGGCCCGTGAGGTCGGGAGACGAGCCGAGGATTCTATGCACAAAAAAGGTGCACGATCAAACGATATGTGTACTCGGATACTAGGGTAGTGCGACTCCCCAAAGGACTAACAATTGTTCACGTGTGGTTACTACCTATCATGCATTGACCGCAGCATCGTACATAGAGGTACATCGCGTATACACTTCCTTTACTCGCTCTCTTCCTCGTCTTCATCACCTCTTACGTGTGTGAACAGCTGTATCCTCGCACCTTTTCGCACCTTGGCGTTGAACGCTATTTGAGGACAGGGCTGTCGTGGGAGAGCCGGCAAAAACTCGAATCCGGCAGCGTTGCTTTGCTTCGTGGACCACATACGATCGCTCTCCGGAAAGGGGAGCCACATGAGCTTGTCAAACTCCACCCTGAGCCGTGCGTGCACCTTCTCTGCGTTGCGTCGACTCAAACGGGTCATGAGCATTGTCCACGAGCGAAAGTAAGTGGCCGAGCCAAAGTTCTGCATTTTCCGAGGTTTGGTACCCTTCGGGGGAAAGTAGCGATGAAAAATCTTGTCCTGCCAGCCGGCGGTGTCGAAATCCTTGTATTGTATTTGCTCGAATATGCTTGACAGATCGCAAGTTTGAAAGAGTTCGAAGGTAGAATTGGAGCGGGCCTCCGCTCCGAGCAAGATGTAGGACGCCTTCTTCTGCGACTTGGGATTCGGGCTGAGGCTGATGATGTCGGCAGGGAGCTGGAACCAGATGCTTTGCAGAATGCTATCCACGGAGCCGGAAGCAAATGGGTCCTGATCCTCGTTGTCGGAGTCCCCTTCAAGTTGCATCGTCACGTCGTCTCCTACCATCACGTTCTCCGGCTCCAACGTGACCCCGTCATCGTCCAAGCCCCAAGCAATCTGGGCCGGCTCTTGGTCGCGAATGAGACCAGCTGCTGTGGTTTGCCTTATGCGGTTGTTGCGGCGAGTGGGGTGCCGCGGCGCGTTATTGGGAACAACGACACCGCCTACGTGAAATTCTTGCTGAAGGAGTACGAATTGACTAAACCCAAACACATGTGCAAGCTGACCACGGTGTATCTGCAGAAAAGCAGGCAGTCTGACGGCTTTCGATTCGGCGTCCTCCCAAAGGTCGTGAACGAAGTACAGGCCGCGGCTGTAGGCATCGACCACAACATTCTCGTCTTCTTCGTCGTATTCACCACCGCAACTGAGGTTGACAATGAAGGTTTCCCAGCCTCCTTCCTTGGGGCGGTACATGAGTGCGTTGTACATGTACACCGACACCGCATCGAGTAAGAGACTGGGCGGCTGCGAGCGTTGGGCGTTACTTGCGATTTTGTGATTGCGAAACACAGACAGTAGGGCTTCCAAGCGATATACCTTGAACAACCTGTGCCAAGGTCAGCGGATGAATGTTCAGAAGAAGGCGATAACAGGGCAGACGTACCACCAGATGTCAGACTCAAAGGCCACAAGCGCGTTTTCGAAAAACCCATCGGGGAGACTGACGAGGGCGTCGAGAGCGGAGTAGAGCGGTACGCGGATTTCAAATCGCGCTGCACCGTCTTGAAGTGCCCCAGTGTCACTGAGGCCCGCACACCGACGGAACGTCTCAGAGACGTGGTCTCCCGACTTCAGCAGGGTGTCAATGCGCCGAGGCAGCGCGGCGTCGTAGTTCATGCGGCGGAAGTAGCTTTTGTGTAGCGAGTACCACACGGACTTGTCAGTGGAGTACACGTTGATGTACGAGACACGGTCACCGGTGCCCGAAGCGAGTGGGGTGCAGCGCAGACCTGCCAGGTCCCTAAGCTGGGATGAGTAGTCGATCTTGGTCTTCAGTTTCGAGTTGAGCACTGCCTGAAGCTGATTGTCGGTCAGGCTGGGCATGGCTTCACGAAGAACACGCTTGTGTTCAATGCGTAGCCACTGGAGGACGTGTCCGGGGTAGGAGATCTCAAGCGCGACATCAACTTGCCACTCGTGTAAGTTAATGCGTGTGCTATCCAGCACACTCGTAAACTCGTTGAGCGCGTCGCGTCTCTCCTGATCCACGTCTGGATTGTGACGTGTGGTGTTCTTGGTACCCCGAAGTTCGTGACCGAAGAACGCGTTTTCAAAGTCCGGAATGGCATCCATGCGCCGGAGTAGCTCTTCTTCAAAGTCTCGGAGGTCAGGAGGAGGGAGGTCGATGGTGCCAAACATCAGTTGATGGCGTTCGTCGAGTGCCTTCACGTACGCATGGGTATAGTCCACAGGCCAATATGTGAGAGTATCGGGCGCGACGGCTGCAATTGAAGGACGCAGGCATTCGTTGTAGAACTGGGACAAGAGCTCGGCCGGAACCTTGGCCCCGGTCATAGGATTTCGACCGTAGAGTTTGGGAAGGAATATCCGCGTGATGTGGCGTGTCATCGTCTTACACAGTCCGAAGTTCGGAATCTTGTGCATAGGCACATAATGAGTGCGGCCGCGCTGTGTACGCGCTCAGTCAATGCCGTGAAGTATGTCCAGTAGATAGCGAACTCACGTGATCCATCATCGGGTGCGATATGTGATTGGCTCGAGTAAGGGTCTCCCGGAAAGGTGTTACTGGAAACAACGCGATAGGACTCGAAAACGGGAGGGTGCGAGTCGTCCCAAACGCGGAATCCAAGTCGCGGGACATATACAAGTCGCGTGGATCTGGCCGCTCTGCGCTTTGCCTCGCGTTGAGGTACACCTGGCGATCGTGATCGCCGTCCGAATAGAGGCCCGCCAGTGTGAAGCGCAGAAAGTCAAACTTGTCTCCACGATCAAAGAAGTTTTGCGCCGTCGTAGTGAACTGCACCAGACTCATCTGAGTGATGTTCACGTCGTCGGGTTCGGCGCTAGGACCTCGGGAAGACATGGTGGGCTGTGGGTGAGAACATGTGGCTCTTCGACTTATGTAGGTTAGGATAGGTGGCGCCCTCACCGCCGAGGAGTGGTAGCAGAGACAAACCATTTGCAGAACCAATGGTGTGATCTGATGCAGATCTCAGATCTCATCAAGTTCGGGCAAATACTCCAGATCCGGTGCGATGCGTAACATAGTTAAGTTTGACAGGAGCGCCGCTGATGATGCAACTGATCTGCTCTAGTGTTGATACTTAGTACAGGCCCTCTGCACCCTCGGACGAACAACGACTCAGGCTGATTATGTATACTTTGATGAGATTTCCATATTGGATCGAAACTCGCCCGGCCATCAAAAATTCTTGAACGGTTCCTGAGTCTTTTGTTCGTCCGGGCTGCAGAAGGCCTTGGCCACGAGCGGGGTCGAGGGGCTGGAACCGAGACTAGTGTTGAACGTTGAACGTTGAACATTGATGGAACGTCGAATACGTTCGCAATTTTCGCAGAAATCGACCTACGGGCAACGCTATAAATCCACGAAGCCTTCGACGGTCAGATCGCGTTGTGCTTTACCCCGCATCGTGCTCTCTTCCTTCTCACCATGAGCGCGAAATCCACATCGCTGGCGCAAATCAACAGAATTGTCCTGTCTCGAACCTGCACGACGGACAAGGATTCTACACGACGAATCCTTACAGTCGAGTTGAGCGGCTTCGATCATAGTGAGTCAGATTCGCACACGCGTGCGTGTGTAAATGCTGACATCATCAAGTCCCCGGAGTCGTTGATCTCGAGCAGAACTCTGTCGGACTATTTGACAGCACTTTTCACGGTACGAACCACAGTGTTGATTTTACGCCTTGAATTCACGTGTATGCGTTCGCGTTGCAGATCTCGCTTTCCAGCGTGAGCTATACCACCCGCTCCCTCCACTATTCGCCGGATGCGCACTCCGGACCACGGATACTGGTGATCAGCAGTTGTACGAAAGGGGTTCTTTAGTCGGAGACCCCACCAAGAAACTCGGTACGTGGCTGGTGTGCAACATGCACGAGCGGCGAGAACTGATAAACAGAGCAGAGATAGCTGTCGTCAAGGTGCTCCTGCTTCAGCTGCTGATAGAATCTCTCATGAGGAAGATATCCGACGTCCTCTACAAGAATGGTTTGGCCACACCGCGTGTGCGACTCTGGATCGAGTTCGTATTCGATGAATTCGTGATCATGGCCCATCATATGATCCGAGCTGTTGGTCCCGCTCAGACGAAGCTCTGTGATGCTGCCCACAAGCAAATGGGTGAGCTGACGCAAGAGATATGTCAACTCCTCTCATGGCGCGCAAAATGTGACGCCCAAGAGTATACTATACAACAGGCTGCCAGATTCGCTACTAAGCAACCTTTAGATCGTCCTGGGGGACGCTCTCGGAAGGTTCCGTCAGATGCCGAGGGTCGCCGAGAGCGAAGCGCCGGAGGCCAGTGAGCAAGGGCGGCGCGTTGAACGGCGTCGTTTGAGCTGTTCCGCCACTTTCGACCGCATTCTTCTGCTTGAATAGGTACATACAGTATGTAGCAGCATCTGAATAAATTTTCAGAGCTTCAACCGCAGAAGGGAGCGCAAAAACGCGTCGAGACTGACCGCGTTCGGCCAAATCAGCGGACGCGACGGTATCTTACCGCTTTTACGTCGTCGNNCTGCCACGTGTTTTCAGTAGTCCAGAATCAGTGAATTCAGGCCAATCTCTGTCTCGGCGAACAGCCCGAGGATTCTTGCTCAAACTATCTGCAAACCAGACCGCAGCATGGTCATCTACAGTACGACTAGTGAAGTGACCTGTTCCGTGGTAAATCAAGCCAAGTAGAATATAGTCATGTTCAAATATCTTGATATGCCTTGTAACTTTTACATCCAATGTCACTACTGAAAACAACATAAAGGTAGGAGGTATAGCTATGGACTTCATAATCTTCATCCTCTGACCTCCACAGTCACGGCATAGGGAAGAACGCTTCTGCTTTGAATGTGCTTCAAACCACTCTTGCAGGGTCCGGTTACGGTATGATCCACCATCTTTGGCTTGGTTGTCAATACAGAGCGCTAGATCATTCAATCATTAAAATAGTGACCATACTTACCACTTAATTACACCACCTCTGTGGGCTCTGATTCAATCTGCTAGCGCTCACAGCTGGCACTGGCTCTCCCCTAAGCCTTAGAGGCTCCCGTGCCCCATGTCCTTTTCGAATCTTAGACGGTCCTGGGGCACGCTGGCGCTCCCGGACGCGTTTTCCTGGCTTTCTTTCCCGTCATTTCTTCCATCATTTCCCGTCATATTGTCATATAGTGTATTTTCCCGTGTTTATCTACCGTTCTAGGACCCCCGGCCCTTCCGCTCGCCGCCCCGTCCGCCTCCCACCTCCCCCGACGCCTCTCCTCCCTGCCAAACCGGCCGTGGGAACGGAGCGTGCCCCGAGGCACGCATCACGTAAGCCGCCCCCGCCAGGGAGCGTGCCCCGTGTCCTCTAAGCGCCATGAAACGCGACCAAAAAGGGAGTGCCGGAAGGCCGAAGCACCTTGAAAAGAGTACTAGTGGGGTGGATTGGCAACCCGGATTTCTGGCCTGCACCACCTGG
>RWJN01000587.1:0-18585 GCA_004332605.1 Steccherinum ochraceum
GCCGCCTCTGTTGCCCTGGGCTCCAGCGCCGCCTTGGGCACCTGTGAAGTTACCAAAGTGAGGACCGAAGGCCTGTGCGAAACGGTGACGACGACCTCCACCTTGGGCGTTTGGACCACCAGGACCACTGTCGTTCCAGGTGTCATCTTTGAACAAAGAAAATAGACGATGTAAGTCCAGGTCGTGCAATGCAGCAATATACTCGAGGAGGAACGTACCAAGACCTCCTCCTCCGGGACCGTTGTTGCGGTCTCGGGCAAAGTGGTGGTCGTTCTGATATCCGTGTACGCCTTCTGCTTGGTTTTGAGCCATCGTAGAGAGTGTCGTTGAGATTAGGATATGTTAAGTAGTGTGCTTCGTGTCGAGATGCGAAAAGTATGTGTAGCACATTGCGACATTCAGTTCTGTTATATAGTCGCGTTTGCGAAACGATGATGTCGTTGTGGAAACCCCAGGCCGTAGAGTGGAGTGACACTCTTTTTGAGGAGAGACCTGGTGACTTGTACCGTAACACAAATAGCTAGAGAAGTGGAAACGTTATTTTTGAACAGAGAACGTCATTTCAGAATACGAACTCACCTGAACTCACTCGGAAGTAAATGCCAACTTGCCAAGTTGAGAGCCTCGTGGTGGTCCGCCAGGTCCGGCATCATCCGAGCAGCAGCAGAGGTCAGGAGATCAAAAATATGCAGATGAGAAGCCAGAGTCGAAGAAGCGAAGCAGATGGTCAACAGATGGCGGAACGTGATACAACAAGTACCGACGACGACGAGCAGACCGTTCGTTGCACGTTGCTCGTCGTTGAGCACGGCGAGAGAAGAGAAGAAGCGTCGGGGGGGCGGTGTGGCGTGGCGGGGGCGTCGGGAGAGGCGGTGAGGGCGGCGAGGGCGCGGAGGGAAAAGGCGGGGCAGGCACTGATGGGAATGCTGACTAAGCGAGATCAAACAGACCCTCTTGTCACCGGACACAGCGTCCTCGACGCCTTCTTTCTTTTTCTCCGTCTGTCTTTCTTTTCCCGCCATTCTCTTTTTGTCTTCCTTCGTTGACGACGCTCTCTTCGTCTTCGCCATCGTGTCGCGCTTTGTCCGTCTCCCGACGATTCCGATACGACAATAACAACATCGGACCATCTTTTCATCTCGGCGACCTGAACGTCGTGATTCGAATTTCGTCCGACCTCCCACACGCTCATTAGCAACCACTCGTTGCTGTAATCTATACCATCTATCGCCATGGCTCAAAACCCTCCTGCTGGTGGTGGTGGTCCTCCTAATGGCGGCGGCGGCGGACCAGGGAACGGTGGTGGGGGTGGGGGTGGTGTAGTCAGTAAGTCTTGTATCATACTCGAATCGGTGTCATTGCTCATTCGTTCTTCACTTTTCGCTACTGGTAGCCCCACCTACCGACCCTCCTACTGGTCCAACAGATCCCGGCAAGACGTACGTTCAGCGTACCGTTCCGCGATTCTAATTTCTCATTTGTACAATAGACCTCCAATCCAACATCGCCTCCCACGTCGCCCCCGACATCTCCGCCTACCTCTCCGCCTACCTCTCCTCCAACATCGCCGCCCACATCTCCTCCGACATCTCCTCCGACGTCCCCCCCTACGTCGCCCCCGACGTCGCCTCCAACGTCACCACCTACATCCCCACCAACCTCTCCGCCGACTTCACCCCCAACGAAACGAGTCCGCCAACTTCACCGCCGACCTCACCACCGACCAATACCAACACGCCCACTCCGTCGCAGCCGCCTGCAAACTCCGATGCTACGCCATCGCTGCAGACAAGCACGGAGGGGACTTCCGTGGTTGTCGTCACTGTGACGCCTACACCGAGTGTGGACCCTTCGATCGGGAATGCGCAGAATGATAGCACCTCCAGTAAAGGGTGAGTGCTTTCTCTTTTCTTTTCTTGTTTCAGCATTGGTTCCGGTCTCTCTTCACCGTTCACCGTATCTTTTTCATTTGGGATCTTTCACTTCTGCTCGTGGCTCGTGTGACGTCTCAGAAGGACGTGAACACTGGGGAGAAGCTTGTAAACAGTGCAAAGAGTGCCAGGTAGCAGCTTTGTGTGGGTCGCGGGGAGAGCCGTGAAGTCGGAAAGAGACAGATGATGGTTGACTGCTTGGGCGCAGACGGTCATTCGACATTCTATCAACGTCTGTCGCAACTGGCGGGACGACACTTGTTCTGCCAGTCGGGGAATTCACCTAGACCCCACGCTGGTCGAGATAATTCCCCGTCGTTGCGGCTTCTTACTTCATTATTCTTCTTCCCACAGTGTTCTTTCCTTCTATGCGTCAATTCCTCGTTTCGTTTCACTCACTCCGTCCATCACAGCTTCTTCCACAACAAAGGCGCCGGCGCCGTTGCAGGTGTTTTCACCGTCGTCGGCCTCGTTGCCGTCGCTATCATCATAGCACTAGTCACCAACGCCATCCGCCGTCGTCGCGCCAAGAAGTTCGACCAGGACGTAGCCATCGCCGCCGCCGAAGCTGCCGCCAACGCCCGTTCTCCCGACTTCGCAGACGACGACTTCGGTGCCAGTGGGTACGGCGGAAGTAGCGACCCAGCACGGAGCCATTACACAGGCTATTCGGATGCAAGCCATCCATGGCACGTACGCGCAGCAGCCGATGACCCATGGCGAGAGCTATGGGATGTCGGAGATGCATGGGTTCGATCCGTATGCGGCTGCTGGTGTAGCTGGTGCGGCCGGTGCGGCAGGTGTGGGTGCTGCGGGGTTGAACAGGAGCAAGAGCTCGACGCAGCCGTACCACGCGTTCGCTGGACCTCAGAGCGACCCGTACGCCCCTGCTGTTCAAGCGTTCTACGACCCGACCCCGAATACGATCCAGAACCAGGATCAACAGCAGCAGATGAGGTACCGACAGCGCGGGACTTCGGGAGGGACTACGGATATACTAGAGGCGGCAGGATTGGCGGCGGGAGCTGCTGGAGGAGCAGGAGTAGGCGCGGGAGCTGGCGGTGGTGGGCTGGCGCGTGGACCGTCTCAGCACAACTACAACAACTCGCCGTTCGCGCAACCGCAACAGGCGCAGGTTGGGTATATCGGCGCGTACCCACCTCAACAACAACAGCACCAACAGCAAGGCCAAGGATACCCGTCTCGCTCTCCACCTCCTCAGGCCTATTCTCGTCCCACGTCCATGGCTGACGACGACCCGTACGACGGGATCGACAACGGTGGTCTCTCGGCCATCTCCCCTCTGCAGAACCCGTACTCGCCTGCGTCCGCGCATAGCCAGCAACAACAACCGGGTATTCAGCAGCAATTCCATCGACCCACGTCGGATGGGCAGTTCAGCTCGCCGGAGGAGGATGAAGATAGCGATGGGGACGAGAAGTACGGTGCTGAGCCCGGGTATGCTATTGGGGGAGATAGTAGGGTGAGCTTGAGGGATGAGGAGGATTATGCGTATGGAGGGGGGAGGAGGGTGTTGAAGGTACGTTCATGCTGCTGCTTGGTTGTTGATGGTTCGTTGCTGACCAAGTGTTTTGTAGGTTGCAAACGAGTAGAAGACTCGATTGAAGTAGTGATGCTGAATGCACTTTCCCTCGTCTCCTCAACCTCCGCGTCACCCCTCCATTGCCCTCTTCACGATCCGTCGCATCGACCACTCAAATCGCTTTCAACTCGGACTGACTTACCACAAGTTGTTTTTTGTTTCTCTGTCACTTCTGTGCTCTCTCACTGTTCTAATTTACCCCTGCAAAACTTTGACTGACACTTTGACACGCTGCTCGTCGCCGCATCTTTTGACATTTCTTAGTTTTAGCTTTCCCAATTGTTACTTTCTCCTTGTCATCCGCCCTCTTCTCCCGCTCCCTCACCCTCACCTCTGTCGCTCTTTACCCCCCACCAAACCACCTACGTACCCACCTGAACCTGTGTTATCCCCCAGACACTTTCCTGTTACCACTTTTCGCTGTCTTCATATCTTTATCGTTCTATTAAAACCCCCACTTTTTGTGTTCGTTTACGCTTGTCTCACTTGTAATCGTGGTGAACGTTGAGTTGACAGCTCTCAAATGCAAACGGCTTTGTTTTCAGCTGGCTCCGCTACTCACAGACATCGTAGAGAACCATGTTGAGATGGGGCAAGAGTGCACAAAACGAATGAAGGTCAGCTGTTGGCGAGGTTGAAAGCGCACGGGCGATACTGGCGGGTGCGGTTGCGGCTGCGTGACAGAATGACGAAGAAAGTGTCGGACTGTCCGATGGATTTTTTTGGACCAAGAACAACAAACTGCAACCGAAGAGTCGCGTCATTCTGTCCAATAACTTCAACTGCAATTCATATCTTCTTCTTACAGGATCTTACTATTCCATCGCTGCCGCACGCCGCCACAGGCGGTCCTGATTACAAGAAGTAGTTTACAACAACACAAAAACACTGTCTAGACGGTTTGAAGCTCTACAGTATCAACAATGGTGTCCAACTCAGCTGGCACGGTGCTTTTGGCATATACCACAGTGGACACTTGCACGACTGTGCTTCGATGGCCGTCATCATGGTGAGTCTTCCATATGTTCAGCATCATGCGGTTCATCATGACGATTGAGAATCTATGACCATTGACAGTGATCAGTGCTTAACGCAAGTTCCGCGTAGAGCGTGGTGGACGATACTTACACGTTGGTGTAGACTACGACATAGCCACGGAAGATTGGCTATTGCATGCGGTGTGAGCAGAAAGTATGAGCGGCCAGAAATATCGCCGTTGGTATACGCACCGAAGACACCTGGAAATGATGTCTCAGCACCGTGCTGAACGGATGGAGATGAATGGGATGAGTCTCACCGGAACCAGTAATGTGACCAGGTCGATCAAATAGAGAACCACGATGATCCTAACATCGATTCAGCGGACATGGTATCGTCTCGTCGTGAATGATGCTCACCCGAAGTAAATTGTGCCTGATGCTCAGTAAGTAAGCGCGACGTATACACACGAGTGCTACTGCAGATGATCTGGCATACCGTCGTGTACCATCAAGGTGAACAGCCCGTTTTCAGGCATCGCTCCGACGCGTATACGTCTGAAGAGGGTCAGGGCAAAGATCGCCGCGTCGAACGCCAATACTGCGCTCCATGCGATGGCAGAATCTGGATTATCTGACGTCGATGTCAAAGATGGGGTCAAAGGAGCAAGAGAGCCTACATTTGCCTCTGAATTCCTGTCAGACACGACAAATGGCGTAGCAATCAAAACTCACTCATCGACGCTGATGCTCAGATCGCAGTAGCCTAAGGTGTAGGCATGCCCGAAGATTGGTGGTGTCTTGTTTCCGGTAAAGATCGCCCACTATCATAGCTTCATGAGGGTGAGGAATGAACTGATACTTCGACGTCACTTACAAAGGCAACTGACAATGCGGTAGTCATGAACGTCACCAAGAAAACGAGCATTGCTCTTTTCCGGTGGTACAACGCGTACGTGCGGATGGCTGCCAAGACTATGTCCGCAAGAGAACAAATCCGTGTAAGAGGTGCATGCATACCGCAGAAAATGGGAGATGAGCACGCACAAGTGATAGTCAACGTGGCAGCCGCTACGTAAAGCTGGTGAAACACCAGTAGTTGAGTGCATCTGTTGAAAGATGGTATTTGAGCTGGCGGATGCCACGCGCCTCGCGGTAAACTCACGCCTGAGCGGCGATAGTAAGTACACAGATCGCAGAGAACATAGCAGGACACATACATGCTGAGGAGCTTTGACGAAGAATTCGAATGCGACCGGCACATGAGCAAAAAGAGCGACATAGCGATTGAGAAAGAAGAGGATAGACACTGAAGACTTGAAAAACTTGTGCTGCTTTCCCCAGTAAAGCTTTATCTCGTCAGAAAGTGTGAGGAAATAGTCCCAGTACAGAAGAGCTGGACGTGGAGGTGAACGTTCGCTTTACCTGCCGGTATTGTCTGACTCACCCAGTGCCGAAACCACAAGGTACTGGTTGACGTAGGTAGCATAAACACTGAGAAACGAGTGAGTTTGTGCGTTGAGCACAAGAGACGACTGTGGTGTCCTTACTCGTCGGCCGCTTGATGGGGATCCGCCTGGAAATCCATGCTGGTAGTAGCATGTCGAGATTCGCCAGCCGAAGGAGCAGGGAATAAATGGGTCCGCTATCCGTAAAAGTGATAAGGTTCTCGAATGGTTGGACACACTGTCACAAACCCGTCAAGCTGTTTATCCTTTGAATGATCCTATATAAACACCAAGCGCTGCTCCAGGACAAGCCTGGACAATCAACGTAAGATTGCGATAGACTTCACCACGTACTGATCATAAGACTCAACGAAGAGTAAGATAGAACCAAAGACGAGTGTAAGAGATGCATCAGTGCCATCGGTGCTTTACGACGGGATGGCCATTGCCCACGCAGGACAATGACTGAATTTGACGCGGCTGCAGTCCAATGACACAACGCCATATCTGCCAAACTGTACGCTGATGATCAGTGTATGCCGGCGCAACCAAAGTTCCACCCTCGGGTCTCACCCCGACGAGCCAGACAGTCACAGAATTTGACATGGAAGCAAGGAATGTCGAATTCACCACACGGCACGCCCAGAATGTGGCGCACTGCGTCGGGGATACATTCGAAAGACCGAAGCTTGCACACTTGCTCTTCCCGAGGCTAAAATACAGTATTATCATGGAACAATGTAAGTTTAGGATGGGCCGGTGGATTACAATCTAGTCACAGACCACGAAACCCACGCAGCGCAACCTTCACAATGGGTTTTCAAGAAACCTTCTGAGCCCTTATACGTCGCTGACGCCAGGCTGGGTGCGGACGGTCGCCGTTTCATCAACGACGATCGTAAGTTCATCCGCCACAGTAGACGTATATGGCCGATCGTTTGTCCTTGCGTACGCAATGGTGGAGAACGGTGCTGTGCTTTGCTGTCTCCGAGGCAATGAGGGCCTTCGGACGTTTAGCATCATCCTACTCATGAGGATGCTCGATAGCCTGCGGTCAACAATCTATCAGTAGAACAACAGAAGCTCTGAACAAATTCACGTACACATTCGTATACGTGATGACAATTCCCTTGTACAGAGCCTGAGGATCATGAGCCAAGAGGAACTCTGCATGCAAGCTTAATGGCTTACTCCGGTGACCTGAGGTTGGTATGAGTGCGATTCTCCGCGAACATACACACACTGATGCTCACCAGAAAAGTCACAATATCTATGCTGAATAGTATCGCGATGACTCTATGACATGAAGGGTTGTTCAGAGGTGGCTTTTCGAGAAAGAAAAGAGTCGCAGCGTACCCGAAGTATACGGTACCTGACCAATCAGATTGCGATCTGTCAACTACGAAGGTGGGAAACGCGGGACTCAGAACGCACCGTCTCGGACCATAAGGGAGAAGAGGCCGTTGTCATGGGTCTTGCCTACTCGTAGCCTTTTGTACAGCGTAAGGACGAAGACGACAAAATCGAACAGCAGGACAGTGCTCCAGGCGCCAGCAAAATCTGCATTTCCTGATTGTCAGAATTATGTTCTCAAACGATGTGAATGAGGGCATCACATTTTCCTCTGTCGACATATTTTGAGGTCATCATTTCATGAAGGGTAGGGTAGGAGCAAGGACTGACTCTATTGCACTCAAGCTGAGATCGCAGAAACCCAATGTGAACGCGTGTCCGACCGGGTCGAATGTCGAGCTGCTACCGGCAGCGACAGCCCACTGAGAGAAGTTAGTAGAGTTCATATGTACACCAGTCCCACATGAACCACTCACACATGCAATGACCCACGAGGTGGTCATCAGACCGAGCAAGAAGATCAACACTTTACGACTGCGTTCGTACAAAGCATAAGTCCGGATAATCACCAGAACTAGGGATATACTGCATCAGCGATACGCAGAGAGGGATTTATATGGAATATACCTCCAACGATCAGCGTTGCAAACGCCGAATACAGCTGATGATATAGCTGAACGTGCCTGCAACTATCAAGCATATACTCAGAGCTCATGACGGTGCACGCTGTCAATGTGACTGAACTCACGTCTATGTGAAATTGTGAGCCCATTGACCGAGGAAACGTAGGACTTGCACTCACCGACTCTGGCAATTTGGTAAAGAACTCAATCATGACGGGTATATGCCCGAGGAGAGCCAAATATCGATTGACGAAGAAGAAGACAGGCGCCCAGGAAAGTATCTTTTGTTTTCCTTGCCAGTAGAGCTTGATCTCGTCGGGTAGAGTCAACAGGTAATCCCAGTAAAGAACAACTAGGTTTTACATGAGTAGCCTCTTCAGGCGAACAAAATGGCAAACTCACCGACGGCGGACGTCAGCAGGTAATTATTGAGCGTGACGGCTTGGACACTGACGAGCGACGACTTATCAGGACGCGACATGACAGCAAAATATGGATCCACGTACTCAGATGCATCTTGTGTAGCACTCATCCTCACGGCAAAGCGCACCAGCGGTCGAGATCGCCCAGATCAGCAAACTACTTATACTGTTCCGACTCCCCAAGCTCCACAATCTCGGATGATGCCACGCTCGCTGAGGACATCACTTGTACGATTGATGAAAGTCATGGATGGAAAGTTCATGCCCAGAGCATGATATACACGTTGAAGCGCTAATCTTTTTCGGGGTTCGGAATTGACTTGTGACACGATCTTCGCCTATGTATATCCTGACCGCATCCGTTATACTTCGACTCAGGTACCACTGTGATCAAGAACGCAAACCGAGGCAAATCGACCCTACCGATAGAAAACTTCAGTGATGCGGTTTCGTCGGTCGTTACTAGCATATACGCTCTGTACAGGCATGGGAGCGCACCTTGTGATCGATTTTTGCAGGCCTTTGCATACGAATGATGCAGTCCATTCGAATTTGGAGGCACAAGGCCCTTTGTAACAGAACCAGTGTCGATTAACTTGGGCCAGGGAGAACCACTTGCTTCAACCTAGATCACGCTGAGAGCATTAATCTCGGAGCTTGGCAATTATGGCCGGTCCCTGAGGTCTGACCGCTGACAGATTTGAAGGACTTATTGGACAAATTTGGTATACCGCAAATAAGCGTACAAGGCACCGCGCGCACGAGACCTCGCGAGACGCGTCTTCGATCATCATGGATCTGAGGAGGTACTAACAGACAGTAAGTGACAAATTGTAACAAACCGAAGGGCCGAAAAGACGAACCTGGACAGTGGACGAACCTACTCAGAACCTACTCGATCAATGATCGAGCTGAACAGACGGGTCTTGCCGAGCCTCACTCTAGAATCCAAAATGGTGTAAGAAGTACTTCTCCGTCGGGCCCTCAGGCCTGAGGATTCATACATGCATGTCTGAAGTCGTCAAGATGCGCGTGGGTAGGCCAAGCTATAAGATACAAATGCGGTCTGAGGACGAGCGAATCCTGAGACTTCGCATGAGCGACTCACCGTGTACAAAGTCCAGTCATACTTATGTAGCTCGTGCAAGCCACCCTGGTCAAAACTCTAACGTCAGCCTTTCTGACCTCCGGTTGAACGATAGGATGGCATATCACGCACCAGTCGATTCTTCTTCGCTCCGTGTCTATCTTCAACCTCGCAGAATCGCCCTCCCCGCCCTTGCCTGTTACCACAACCGACATGGAGTCTGTTCTACGCTTCGGCGGAAAGAGGCCTCTCCCCAACCTGGGCATTGATACCGTCGTGTCACTTCACTCGCCGTCCACCAGAGTCAAGTCAGCCATCGGTCGCTTCGCTCGAAAGCAACCAGCCAACAAACTCAGGATCTCCGAACTCTGCAACAGCTTAACACCTCTCCCAAGCACCAGCCCAGCCGACGACTACGTTCTCGTGGACCGACAGAGCTTGTATCTCGACAAGACTTCTGCAGAGCCGGTGAAATCTTTGAGGCGTAAGGACAGGGAAGACTCTCTTAGCCGTCGGTGGTCAGCGATGTGCGACGTGAAAGAGCCAACTCCTACGCTGTTACACGTCGCCCTCAACGCCCGAATCTCCACCATCATGCCTCGAAGAAAGAACCTAAGCGTCGGAGAAAACATTCTTTCCGAGCCTATCTCCCTCGCCGCTACCAGCGTCGCCATCTCCGACAACCTCGAAGGCTATCTTGCGCGCTCGACCGCAAAGGGTGTGGACATCTCTCCCGAGCCTACTAGTAACGAACCGTCGAAACCCATTGACACCACGGTTGCTGCAGGTCTTGAGCCCATCGACGACGTCGTAGAAGTCATCAATAGTTCGCAGTCTGCACCGGAGCTACGTCGCCCCAAACATGGGAGACGGTCGGCGCCAGCCCCCAGAGCCTGCTCCTGCACTCTGACTGACGGCGCGCCCATTCTATGGCAGATCGGCACATCAAGGTATGTCATGCTCTCTGGTGGTATGTTCACAAGCACTGAGACCTCTCTCAGCACCGCTGTGTCGAAGGAATGCCCAGCTTGCCACGAAGCATGCAGCAACTGTGCACCCATGCCTACGGCTGCCCCACCTCCGCCTCCTCCTGGACCGCCTCCACCACCGCCCCTTCTTCCTCTAGCACCGCTAGCGAAGTCCGCCCATGGCCAGGATGGCGACGAACTTATGGATATCGCTGCAGCTATTCGAGCAAGAGCTAATAGTGGAGGAATGAAGATGGGGTTGAAGGCCGCCAGGACACGGGTCAAGGGTGTCGTAGAGGGTGAGAATCCAGAGACTGAAAGCGATGGCAGGATGGGCCTCCGAGCGTTCATGATCAGCAAAGACGATCCAGCCCATACGCAAGCCATGAACGTCGCTGCGGAGATCCAAGCACGATTCCGCCAACGGGGTGGATCAGGCCTACGTTCCACTGCGATGACATCGGACGGTGCGAAGGAGGATGATGTAAGTGCATTTGTTGATCACTTCTTGCTTGATGCTCATGCTCGTGACAACGTGGAACGGTAGCCTCCTTGTATGGCGCAATTCAAGGCCTTTTGGAAGGACGGAGGTCGTTCTGGGTTGAAGCGCGCCGACACAATAGTCAAAGATGGCAGTATCAGGGGCAGAGTGGTAGGTGAACGCGGCTGCGCAATAGCGTATGGTGCTGACTTGTGATGGATAGATCGACGATGAACCAGAACAAAGCTCCGAGAATGGGTTCAAAGATAAATTGCATTCGTCGTCTAGGATTGGAGCGAAGGTCAGTTTCCCGACTCAAAAAGATTTTATATCACTCACTAACGCGGCACAGCCGTGTACTCAGCATGAAGAAGAAGAGGGAGGCGACTATGGCTCCCGTCGTATGGTCCAGTTGAGATCCACAAAGTCCAGGTCTAGCGCTGCATTAGAATCGGTAAGTATGTGCAGTCCTAATAAGCAGACTAGAGTGCTTACCCTTGAACAGAATATCGAAACCAGAGACCTTATTGAGAAAGGTTCCAGCCCATATCGTGCTATCACCCTTCGGTCTGTCGCCGACGTCCACGTCCAGGTGAGCGTCCGTGGTTGTATTGAGGAAATGACGCATGTTCAGCTTTCATTTTCGTCAGAACGTTGGTGATGTTGACGACAATCAAGATGACCATCTCAACAGACGTCTGGTAGTGCTCAGACCTGTTGTGGCCATGCGTGACGCCAAAATCACACCCCCGGAGAACGACCTCGCCCCACGCCATGTCTTACAGCTCGAGGCGCGATCCAAGGTGGATAGTCACTCCGCAGGTGAAGACGGCAATGCGCAGCATGACTTCACGTCTGGTCTCAAGCACGTCTACTACCATGATTCAGTACGCAACATTCAGCGTTTTGATCAGGGAAATCAACTCACGTCCGCGTCTCCAGATGCACAACTTCGTTGATGACGGTGTCGAGAAGCAGGCACGCGCTCTAGTCAGCAATCTGAACGGGACGACAGGATCTGGCAACAGAGGTCAGTGACTGCATGTCGCTAAAGTATTTTTCCTACTCACAGATACGCAGTATTCGGAAAGGACGTCACGAACACAGCACAGGGAGGCATGCGAAGTGTCTTGGCTCCACGACAACTCCACTGCGACAGCCCTTTAAAGCTCGCCATTCCTCCATCGAAGTTGCCTCGCGCACAGCACACTACCACTAGTCCCTTCAAACCCCACGTCCGTAAATTCAGAACTCCGGAGCTCCATCTTGACAACACGTCTTGCTTGACGAAGGCGCAGCGAGAGATGGCTGCGTTGCGGACCATGGGTCGGGTAGGGAAGGGAAGCAGAGCGTTGGTCAACAGCCAAGCGTTTGGGGGTACAGCAGCGGAAAACATCGGAGCTGAGGAGTACGATGGAACGATGTCGCTTCAGTGTGTCGAGTTGCTGCAGAGGTACAAGGAAAGGCGAAAAAGCGAGAATGACGCGTCGTGAGCAGTGCGGAAACTTGAGCACGCAGTAGCGGACATTCTTGAAGACTGGGAGATCATATGTATCGTGGACATTTTTGCACACGGCTCGGATTCGTTATACCTGTGAACAATTTAGCACACAAGGATAGCATTGCTATAATTTATGTTAGCACAGAGTTTCGACATTGAACTAACGGTAACCTTGACATACCTGCAGAGTGGCTTGGGTGAGGATACGGAAAACACTGATGAACAGAAGGAGAACAAGCAGTGTCAGGCCCAAAGCCTCCCTGCGAAGCTTTCGGATGATGCCGCGTTTCCAGCGGAGCCTAATATACCATGCCTGAGAATCTGAGATGCAAATTCTCCGATCAAAAAAGTTGGCGGCAACACCGGCAAGCGTCCAACTTGGAAAGACCCCGATATACAACTACATTGTGCTACATCTTATTGAGCTCAAGTGGAACCCTGAGGAAGCCGATACTCTAGAGCACTCAGCTCTCCACAGTCCCAGACCTCTGCGATCTCGAGTCCGACAGCATTGCTAAGGCAGACGATAGAATGCAAAAGGATCGGAGGTAAGCTACAATAAAAGCAGAAAATATCAATGCATACCCTAGCTGCTTGAACTCAGATAATGTTCTTTCGCGACTGTTCGTGAGGATCTGAGAGTACAATCCCGATCAACAGACATTCGGTCGGTTTGCTAGCCTTCAAGAGCTTACCATAACCTACAATGCTGTGTCAATACGCATTCAGACAGCTGAGCATGAATTGACTGACCGCTATATCCAAATAATGCTGAAGAAGTCGTCCTTCCCCGAAGCTAGGCAAGAGTGGCGCAGGAGCTTGAGCTATAAAGTGTGCCTCCTCCGAGTCTTCCGAGCTCGGCGATAGATGTGGCATCACGTATTCCTCTGCGAGGAATGGGTGAGAACTCTTTCTCCTTGGGAGATCTCAGCACTCACGGAGAATTATACGAGATGTGGGCTTCATGACTTTCCTAATATTCGCCAAGAGCACCTTGCTCTCTTCATCTTTCCAGTTATGACTGAAGAGTTTCAATCAATTCGGAATGCACAATGCTCGATCACTTGAAGCCGACTCACATGCATTGTTTTATCTAAATATGCGCCTTGTGAGTCGAGACGCACTTGAGTACAATCACTCACTTACATAGTAGATGTCACAACCCGCTACGGGTGGTTCCTTGAAGAAGTCCACCGGCACAAATCTGACTCTTCCTTCTGACACTGCTTCATGCGCGTTGTCTTGCCAGAAAGCCTTGGCATGTTCAATCGTTTCTTCCAGATCTTGAAGCACTATACGAACCCCGGGATTCAAGCGCATGATATCCAAGCTGATATATCCGATACCGCTACCGAGATCGCACACGGATGTTTCGGGTGGAAGATTATTCCACGGAAAGCCTATATGAGTCCTCAGGTGGGTCAGCTTTTGTCAAAATCTTCGCCGCTTTCTATGTTCAAACTGACCATGAACCATAGTCTCTGTGCTCAACGTGTGGCCGAACCCTTTCATGGCCGCTGAGAACCTCTTGCCGTAAGCGGGGTTGACTTCGCGGTAATACTGCCATAGAGGATGTCCCCCATGGGCACGCGAGAACGACGAGTGATTGGGAGCATAAGACGGCCCAGTGACTTTGTCTGTCAATGTCTGATAAAGAACATTTCCGCCTTGGAATTGCTCGGTGAGACTAGAGGATCTTGTCAGGTCACCTTTGCTTCAGCTGACGAGGAAAAGGAATACCTCAAGCCTACAATACCAGCAGAAGGAGTTCCAGAGCAGAGCAATACGCTCAAACGGTTGTTAGCAAAGACATCGTCTTTCACTACAAGGAATCGTCAAGTCTGTTCGTCCTAGTTATTCGCTCAACGGCTTACCCTCGCGGAAGCACTGTTTTGTTGCTAGCACTCGTAGTAATCTTGCCAGTTTTCCTTGTTCCAAGCCATTCCGAGCCGCAATTTCCGAGACGTGGAGACCTTGGGGGTGCTCCTTGAGATGGTCCGCAACTTTGGCTTCATATGCCACGCGCATAGAAATTGACGTGATGTACTGTGAATCAATAAGTCACGGTGAGTAGGATATGAAACCGATGAGGAGCGATTCCGCACATCGTTGCAGCGCTGGTAAATTTCAGTCAGGTCGCGACTGTACCCATTAGAACATATCGTACGTACCAGATACAAAGCATGATACGGGGACAACAACAACGTAGAGAGTTGCGCACAGGCTCCGTTTACAATCTCCGCGGCCTTCTTCAGCTTTCGCGGCACAGGCATAGAGTCCATCGGATGCGCATCGACGCTGGCCAGGTCCGGAACGGCAAGATTGAGTCGACTGTATTCCTCTTTCGCGTCATTGACAGCAGATGTGATCAACGCGACCAGGCTGTCTAGTTGTGCGAATGAAGTTGCGGGATTCATGGTTCGGGAGGACTCCGAGAGAGCGTCGGTGAGTTATTTGGGTACGCAGCTTTATATATACAGCAGCCACATCGTTTGCGGAGCATTGATTTGTTCGTTTCACCAATAGATCATTCTGATGTTATGAAAGTGAGGTACAGATGGGAATCTTGTCGATGATATGATAGACAGAACTTACCTGGGCAAGTACCATTCTAGCTTTCTGTCTCCATAATGATACACGCAGCTCGCAGGAATTACACCGCTCTGGCCGCGCTTTTGATCCTCCTCAATGCCACCCTCCCGATCGGAGTGCCACCATCTCAAGTAGACGAGATCTCCAAGAAGATTGTAAGGTGCGTTCAGACCTCTGCAGATAGCACATCGTCGTGGTACAGTACAACCTTCGCTCCTGTGGTCGTGACGAGCCAAAGCGACGCCGGTCCGGACTCCGAGTCCGAGTCACCTGCGGCCCGCGGGCCGTCCCGGATTGCAAGCCTACCGTCAACATATCGTTCACATTCGATTTCAGATCTTCCTTTGACAACGGGAGTATGTTCATGCGTTCAGATCGAATTCTGAACACCGTATATTTATCAACACGGGTAGCGTCCCAAGTTGACAGTCTCAAAAAAGCCAACCAAGCCCATCTCGAATCAACTCTGAGACGCTTCAACCCTTGAAGCACGAAAGCAACTTCTCCAATCGACTCAACACAAAGCCCTGCGTCTTCGCATCCACATCCAACTTCTTCACCGCATCGATCACCGACACGCTCACAAAACAGCCCCCGCTGTGCACCACGTTCAACTCATCCGGCAACGTACCCCCATTCCCACACGTATTCACGTCCATTCCAGCGACAGTGCCGTTCGTACCTATGGGCAGTACTCGCGTTAGGATGAACTTGAACGAAGAGGCGGAGGGACAGTGGTCGATGGCGGCGAAGTTCACGTTCAATGTGATGTTGGGTGGGAGGAGCGGGCGTGCAGGTGACGAGAAGAACGAGCGAAGGAAGGTGGTGGTGAGATGGGAGTTGATGAGCGCGGCTTTGGTATGGACATTGGCGGGATCGGAGAGCAGGGTCGTGAATGCGATTTGTGAGTTATTGGAGCCTGAGAATGCAGCGGAAGGGATGCCTTGTTTTGCTGCTTCACATGCGGCGCCACTACATATGGGGATGAGAGGGTCAGTCATGTTTATGCCCGGTAACGTTCAATGATAGTGAAAAATGCGCATGTAGTGATGGAAACGTTCATATCCAACACGAATGTACGCACATCGTACCAGAATTGGGGACATCTGTAAGTAGGTTGGCTATTTTTGCAGAATCAACAGTGAGCAATCAGTCAACGTAGTTTTCACGTTCACTCAAGCTAATGACACGCACTTCCAACGTTAGGGCCACTAACGACGAATTCAGGCTTAGAGTGGAAGAACTTGGGAGCAAGCACAGCGAGGCCAAATTGAATGGCGTTGACCCTGTAAGATACGTAGACAAGTCAGCAAAACCCACACCAAAAACAAACGTTCTTCCATTCTTCACTGCGCAATGAAAAGCCAGAAGAGAAGAGCAACTCACGGGAAAGAATTCACATAATTAATGCGCGCTGGTGATCGAATCGAAGAAGTTGTAAAGACCAGATTAGCGCATGCTAATACGTGAAGGAGAGAGAAGATGTATGTACGCACTGTTGGAAGCGTTCGTTCCCATCGCAGGCGACCCGACGTCGCACGTTCCAAACTCGCATGTCTGGTTCAGCACGGTGGGCGTTGCGCTCTTCGAGCTCGAGCCAGATTGGTTTTCGGAGGTGCCGGACATGACGACCTACAACACCACAGGACCACTTCTGTCAGCGACACTGGCCCTCTAACTGAGAGGAAACTTGGGAGATTTGAGATAAAGGACGTACATCGTACCCCTCCGCAATCAACGCGTCGAGCTGTGAGCGCATCTGCGCCGTCGCCCACCCATCGTCGTTCGGTTCGTCAACACGATCTTGCGCACCGACGGACGTCCTGGGCCACCGATGGAGATGGGGCCAATGGAGATCGCGGCCACGGACGAGGCCAATGCGAGGAGGACGGCAGCTAGCATTTTAGCTTAGGAAGGTCTGCGGGGTGGTCGGACGCTTCTCGCCTTCCGACTCATCTTTGCCTTTATACGCCGTCTACATAGGAAGGTGGGTGTTCTTCGCCTTCGCGGAATGGTGTCAATTCAGGTGTTAGATTGAAAGCCGGCGGCGAAGGTTTGAAAATTTCTGCGTTCTATGTCCATGGAGGATGGAGCTGCAATCCAAAGGCCATATGGTCAGCTGTTGTCATACAGTAACTCGGGCGGGGAAGGCGCATACACATACGAAAGCACGTTCGTTCGTCCTCATCCTGCGCGTACAAAGGAACCTCCGCTCATTGACAGGCCTCGCGCCGCACGTCCAAGCGTGAGTACGGGCCTTGCATCGTGGCGCATCCTCCAGCGAGAACGCGATGCCATATGCGGGAAATTCCCGACCCCACGGACGGATATATCATTCCGCTCGGGTGTTTTCTCCGTGGAAGTTGAATGTGAATGAAGAGATGTCCGAGCCTGTAAAAGACGATGCATGTGGGCTCTCAGGGAAGGAGGTGGCAGGGTATGCTTACAGTTTATGAGAAGACGCGCTGGTGACTGTTGAGGTGATATGCAAGGGCTGAAAGCTGTAGAAACGTCTCTCCGACATCGAGCATCGCAAAGCAAGACACGAAAAACTCCAGCTCATCCAACACTCTGGTAAGTCACCCTAAAATTAAGCAAGTACCGGAGATCTCGTCTTACCAGGCACAGAACCGAGGAAGTCGGAAGATCTGCGATGCCGCTATAGTGAATTGCAGCCTATTGCAGCCACACCGTGCAGCATGCAGCACGACTCCGTCTATTTCCGACACAAGCCTGGGCCAGGTATACTTACAGGTGACTGGGTACACATTAATAAGTGAGAAACCTAGCACATGATACTGAGCAAACAGAAGGAGCATTCAAGGGATTAAGCTCACTATGATTATAATACATCCACAGAGATCCATCTACACACAAACAAACAAACAACAAGAGCCCGAGTCCCAGTCCGTCAATCACGATTCACAACAAGGTATCTGCATCAGTACCTAAATCTTCTACACCCCCCTCGCGCCACTAAAAGTCAGATTCAGGATCGGTATAGTCGGGATAGACAGTCCCATCCGAGTCGTAGCTGATAGCAGGCAAGAACACATCCCCGATGATGATCAGCGACTCCGAGGTCTCAAACCTGTTCAGCGAGGGCGCGGGGGAGGAGGGTTCGGTGGGTACTTGTGGATGACTGCTGGCGTCGTCTTCATTGTCTTGGGTATGAGGAGTTGCGACGAATTCGGGGGTGGACTCGAAGGTGGAGGGAGAGTCGACGTTGGTGCTGCGCGCGCGGTGAGGGATGAAGGGCGCGGCAGAGACGGTTAGGATATGTTGCTGGGGGGTATTGGTGTTCTTGGTGACAGGGATTGGAGCAGCGACATTGTCTGAGGCGACAGCGGAGGTGACATCGCCTACGTGCAAGTAACTGGGGGTACTAGAGGGCGTAGCCGGGGTATGTTCGTCTGAGGCACTTATGGTGGTAACGGAAGCAGGGGAGGCTTCGGGAATGGATGTGGATGTAGATGTGGTCTCGCCACCGTGCATCTGGGATGGGGAAGAAAGCACGGTCGACATAGTCCGGTTATCTTCGTCAGAGGTGCTAGCAGCAGCAACTGAAGTGGCAGAGTCGTCTGCAGCGGAGACGGAAG
>RWJN01000588.1:0-18562 GCA_004332605.1 Steccherinum ochraceum
TTCAGCTCGCAGTGGTATCTGGTCCAACACTAGAGTCGCGGGTCAATCCCTACACGCTCTCGCCCATCGCCCGCCTCCCTCCAGAAATTCTCAGCGATGTCTTCGTCATCTACTCTCAGCGGGAAATGGCTTTGGCCAAGTTTCATTGCATACACGCTTCTACGCCGCGAAAGACCTTCCCGTACAAGTGGATCGTCGTTACGCACGTCTGCTCTCATTGGAGGGAGGTCGCCCTGTCTACACCAGAGCTTTGGACAACGATATATCTAAGCTATGTCAAGCCCGAAGTTTTGGATGTATTCCTGTTCCGGTCCAAACATGCCCTTCTGCGGATAGATGGGGACGAGCGCGGCTCGGTAGAAAGTGCTGCCGCAGCCTTTCGACCCTACATTCACGAACTGGCTCGCGCAGAAACGCTATTCATCACTGCACCTGCGGAGATATATGATACTCTGGCTGCTCATATTCCCCCATCAGCCTCTCACTTGCGGACCCTGGTTTTAACAGGGATTTTCCCGGGGACCGCTATGCCCAGTCTTCTGAAACGTCTCAGTACCCCATCCTTGACCCAACTCATTCTCTCCCAATGCTCGCCGGACTTCGTGGAGAACATGTTTCCCGCGTCGCTTAGGGATCTCTCCATCAGTTTTGCGTTCGGAGACCACGTTGGGGTTGACGAAGCTTTCCCAGCTTTGAAGAACCTCTCTTCCTTGGAGGAGTTGTCTATATCCGAATCCCACCAACACGATGGCGGTCTCAGGCCAAGTGATCCCGGCACACTGCAACTTTTCTTCCCTAGACTTCGAAAACTCCGACTAGAATCGACTTCTCTCTCGGCTGCGCGATTTCTTAAACACCTATCGCTACCAGCGTCAACTGCAGTGTCACTGTTCATTCAGCACGAGCTTGCAGCTGCAGACGTTCTCGAGCTGGTTGCGCCTCTAGTCGAACAACTCACAACGCGCATTGATCCTATGGACAAGCGAGAGGCTGTACAGCTCGTGAAAGTGGCTCCAGGGAGCGTCCAATTCTTTACACGATCTCCTGCAGGCTTCTTTTCGCGTCCCGATCTCCAAGTTGCATCTGGTCGTATGTCGAATCCCCTCGGGGTCCTCCTACGCTATCTATGCCCTCGGTTGCCCTTACGCCAGGTGACTACCCTGAGTCTCGAAGGCGTATCCTACGATCAACCAATGGCGTGGAAGCCTTTCCTTCGTGTATTGGAGAATGTAGAGCAACTCAATGTTGATGCCAATTCTCGAGGTCCACGCCACTCGGATATCATTGGCCTCATAGGGTCACCCTTCGATCCCAACGCTGAAAAATGCGAGTTCCCCCTCCCCAAATTGAAGCGCATCACCCTCCGTTACGTCAAATTCAATAGTGAAGCTGACGAGGTCATGCAGACTTTCATCGCGGAATACCGTTCGTATGCGGCTGTTGTCGCGCGAAGAGATGCTCTCGTGGACGGGCTGTACATGGCCGTCGTTGCGCGAAGGGATGCTGGCTCCTGTGCGGTCATTGAGGAGATAAACATCGAGCGGTGTCAGAATATGAACGAGTACCACGTTCGGGCACTGGAGAAGTTTGTGGACACGGTGAAGTGGGATGGCTTGAAGTATTATGAAGAAGGCGTGGAAGAGGACGAGGTTGCGCACTCCGAATCCGATGAGTTCGAAGACGATGAAGATTGGTACCCTGCATAGACAAACCACGAGAGGAATGAGGATTCGCCAGCGAGGAATAATGTCAGTGTCTGGTGATTCATCTCGTTCTCTCTTCGCGATTATCCCCAACAACTTAATCTTGCTTGCCAGTAACTTTAGCCGTTATGGCCTCAAGCTCTTCAATTGTATATCGTGCCTGCTTATTACATGGAAATAGGTCTTGCGGCGTCGACCGTACGCGCGTGAGGCAGCAAATGGTGGCACTGGCGGGCACTCGTTTATATATTTGTATCTCAGGACCGTAACAAGCTTCTTTGCTCCGACTACTCACCATCATTCATCACTGAAACCCCACTTGTTTATATTGTTATCATCGTACCTGTCCTCTGAGTTGTCTGCAGCACCTGAAAGCTTTGCCGCCGAAGGAAGGGCCCGATATCTAAGCGCCAACCGCAACACATCCAAATAACGCGACGTGTTGGCCCACCTTCACCGTTACTTCACCGTTTTTTCACCACTACTGTCCCGAGCTCGAAAGTGTACCTCTTCTCCCCACCTTTGGTCGTTTATTGTTAAGCAGGCTCTATAAGTGGCTTTGAGTCCGTCATCTTTGTGTTTTGATTTGGGATTGAGCTCACAACCCTTTCAATTTTGCAGTCGTGGTAGTGCCGATGGACCAGCATGAGTCCCGCATCGATCGCTACGCGCTTTCGCCCATCGCTCGACTTCCCCCAGAAGTACTCGGTCGTATCTTCGTTGTGTACTCCCAGCGGGAAATGGCCTCCGTACAGACTTATCGAGTCAACCCTTTCGAGACGCGGAGTACCTTCCCGTACAAGTGGATCGTCGTGACGCATATATGCTCCCACTGGAGAGAAATTGCCCTGGGTACACCAGAACTCTGGACAACAATACGTCTCGGCCTCGTTAGACCGGAGGTCATAGAGGTCTTCCTCTCCCGCTCCAAGCATGCCCTGCTGAGGGTCGATGGAAAGGAGCATATCCCGACGAGGACTATATCAGCTTTCAAACCTTTCCTGCACGCAATAGCCCGTGCCGAATCGCTGTCCTTACAGATGTCCGCAGAAGTATATGACACTTTGGCTTCCGAAATCCCGTCATCAGCCCCACACCTGCGGACACTGGAGGTTACGGGAACCACTCCGGAGACCGCCACGCGCAGTCTTCTGGAGCGCCTTAGTGCCCCGTCTTTGATCCGACTTTCTCTTTCCCATTGTACGCCGAGCTTGTTGGAGAGCAGCTTCCCCGCGTCATTGAAGCATCTCTCTCTAATCTTTCCGATGGGGCACGAAGTGTCGGTTGATGACGCTATCTTTGCCCTCAAAGATCTCTCTGCCCTGGAGGAGCTGGTGCTATTCGGTCTTGATCACCAGAGGCGCACTTCGAATTCCCGCGGCGCGAGAAAGCAACCCATTTTGCTTCCTCGACTCCAAAAGCTTCGTCTCAAGGCGTCCACCCTCTGGTCCATCCAATTTCTTGAACGCGTTACTCTGCCAGCGTCCACAACGATATCCCTCCTACTTAGGGATGCTCCTACGGCGAACGCTATTCGGGGTCTGGGGCCGTCACTCGCTCATATCCTTAGCACGCGAATCGGCCTCCAGGATGATCGAGAAGCTGTTGAGCTGGTGAAGGTGATTCCAAAGGGTGTGCTTTTCTTCAAACGGTCGAGCCTCGTCTTAGAGCCCAGTCTTGAAATCAGGCTCCCGGCCAGCTACAACCCCCCTCAGATTCTTGGTGATCTCCTCAGCGTATTGGACCCCACACTACTCCGCCACGCGACTGCTCTTACTTTTGAAGGCATATCCTACGATTACCCTGAGGCGTGGGAGGCCTTCTTGCGTTCGATGGGAAACGTGGAAGAGCTCAACATCCATGCGTCTAGTCAAGGCCCGTACCACTCGGAGATAATAAATCTCATAGGGTCATGCTTCGATCACAACGCTGAGGAGCGCGAGTTCCCCTTCCCAAATCTGAAGCGCATTACCTTCCACAACGTCAAGTTCAGGGAATTAGACGACGAAGACACGCATTTTTACTTCGTGGACGGGCTGTACATGGCAGTTGTCGCGCGCGGTGACTTCGGATCGTGTGCGGACATCGAGGAGATCCACATCAAGGACTGTCTGAATATGAACGATTATCACGTTCGGTCGTTGGAGAAATTCGTGGAGACGGTGAAATGGGACGGCGTGAAGTATTATGAAGTAGGTGTGATAGAGGATGAGGCCGAGCACTATGAGTCGGATGATGAGAATTGGGACGCTGATGAAGATGAAGAGGCAGAGGATGAGGACGAGGAGGACGAGGGTGATTCTGAAGAAGATGTCAGCGAGACAGAATGATAGTTTGTGGTGTGTCATGATGTCTTTCTTTGTATTTCTCGAACTAATTCTTGCTTGCAGCGGTGTCAACAGTAATACATCTGAGACTATGGCTTCTATAATGGTCGACTCTATTGCCCTTACTGAAATAGCATTCCAGTATTCCAACATGAGGCAGCTAATGGCGCTCAATGCAGACGCCCAATCTTGCAGGCATTTAAATACCGCTGCGAACTTCCCTTCTGTTCGACCTCCTACCAACCACCCAGCCCATCGGTCCTCTCCTCGATACCATGCGTGTTACTGCCACAAGCTCTGCTCCTACAGGTAATCTCTTCGAGAACCTGTGGACACATACGTGGGGGAAACCTCTGGATACCCTCTTCGCCACGATTCCCATCCCCAGGTCGGATTCCGCGACCGATGAAGATGCCGCAGAAGCAAAGTGCTTGGTCTGTGGTGGTACGGATGGGCCACTCAGTGAGCTCTTGCTCGAGTGGCTTGAAGTCAAAGGCATCCTCGTACGAGCAGAGCATACAGAGGTGATTCGATGCATCGTCGAGCGGGCTACCGGATACCACGGAGACCAGGTTACCAAGTACTTCGATTCACTTCCTGTGGAGATCGACAATCCTTTTGTGGACGAGGTTTACTCTCCCTCTGGATATCGAGGTGTCGCTGTTATTGGACCGACAGGATCTGGTGAGCACATATGTCTATCCTCCCTCAGTAATCGTGCGCTAATCTTCGCCTCTTTCAGGCAAATCCCTCTTTCTCCTTCTTGTTCTGATTTTGCGCCTCAGCGCCAAACAGCCGACTGTATACCAGACTGCTCACGATCTCGTACTGTTCACCGACCACGGCGCCATAGTGATATCGCCGTCCCAGGGTGCGGCGGTTCTCCCCACTTGGCTCGGCAGATTGCCTTCGTCTGCTTGGTGCCTTGTGGATGCACCGCTGGAAACTGGAGCACCGATATTCGCGCTACGAAGGATGGTTGTACAAGTGGCGCCGCCTCAGCGTGGCAAGTTCATGAAGTGGATGGAGGACATAAAGTCCAGTCAATGTTATATGAGGCAGTGGAATCTGATGGAATTGCTTGCGGGGTCAGTCTGTCCTTTGCTCTTGCTAGAGCTGTACGCTGATCATCTCACAGACGTAACATGCATCCTCACGACGTTGGTACTACTGCACAAATCGAGGCATTCGTCGCGAGGTGCGGGCCTCGCACTCGGGACGCCTATCGCTACTCTCAGGAGTCGGAAGGCCAGCTGTCCCGACGTGTCCGATCTCACGTCGCATCCATTCCGACTATAGACGACTTCAAACACGCTGCGAGGCAAGCCATGAAAGGAGACGTGAGCGTCGTTCATGAGCACCTCTTCCTGGTCAACCCTGGTCGCACACGCGATGCGATCTCGGTGTCGCTTACAGCTTCCCATGTTTGGGAAGAATGGACCACCCATTCCTCTGAGCTTGCAAGAAGTAATGCGAGGCTGCATAGCTACGATCATCTACGTCGGGAATCAACTACGGCGGCGGCGGCAGCATCCATCCTCAGGAGCGTGCTTCATACCGCCATGCACAACCAATCCTTCTTCTCTACACATCTGGGTGGAGCTTTCAAGAGGCTTGAGGAGATTTCGGACACCTCGGAAGATCTTGTGACCTACGACCTCCTGCCGCATCATTCAGAGAACAATTGGCCTGTTGCTTTAGCGTACTCTCATCAGACTTTCGACAAAGTGGCAACTCTCTCTACCATCGGTAACTCGGGGAACACCGTGGTCGCATACATTCCCAACAGCCAATCAGGAGACGCATTCTGCGTCCATACCACCAGCAACTGGTCGAACCCAGATGAGCACTCGGTGAAGACTACGATATTCCAGGCGGTTGAGAGCGATTGCCATATGGTCGATACTCGTCTGCTGCACGAGGCGAGCCGACTGCAGCTTGGCAATTTGAGGATAGTCTTCGTGGTTGTCCCAGGGACTACGCCACGCATTCTGTTCCCCAAATCTGTACGCAACGACTTCACGGACTTGGAGGTTTGTTACTCAACTTTCGAGGCTGGCCATCTCGGCCATCTCGGTGGCAATCCGGCGGTAATTCGATATGTTAGGATAGTCCCATAAACCGGCTTGTTCTCGAGCACATGTACAGTCTAAGTGCAAGTATCTCAAACCGTTTGGTAGCATCCTCGCGAAGTTATACACATGACTGCACGTCTGCTAGTCTCCGACATGGATTCAGACTACACGTTTGCTTAACGAGATGTTCCGATGTGGAGTCATGATTGAATCGATCTTTGGGCTCAAATGTGGTGAGTCGGGAAGCATCAAGGAGATGTTGGGACAGAATTCGCGATTGTCGCCGATGGGGCATGGCCATAATGCGATGGCGAATGTTTTCGGAAGACAGTGAGTATTGGGGCAGAAGAGGACCCAGAAGGACGCGTTACAACTTACAAGACGTCGGCGTCGAGTAATCGATCAAGATCGTTGTCCGAATGCCTGGGCAGTGGGCGATCATCCGACCCCCCAACTGAACCCGCCTCTGCTTTATAACCTTCACTATCCCCCCCATCACCATCATCTCCACCCCCTCCTCCTGCTCTCAATTTGCTCATCATGGTCAAAGCTGTTGTTCTTGGTGCCGCAGGTGACGTTCTTTACGCGTCGTCTCGTATAGATCTGTGTACTGATAAGCGAGCGCACCGATCTACAGGTGGTATCGGCCAGCCTCTGGCCCTTCTCTTGAAGTCCAGCCCTCTTGTCGATGAGGTATGATGTATCTGGCGTGCTGAAAAGTCAGAGGGTATGCTGAAAAGATAACTTGTGTGTGGGTAGCTCGGACTCTACGATATTGTCAACACCCCCGGAGTCGCGGCCGACTTGTCCCACATCGCTACTCCCGCGAAGGTCGAGGGTTACCTTCCCCCAGATGATGGTCTTAAGAAGACGTTGACTGGTGCCGATGTTGTCGTTATTCCTGCTGGTGTTCCCCGGAAACCCGGAGTGAGTTCTTTCAATCGCCTTGGAAATTAGTGCATTTCTGACAATTTTCGTTATTCCAGATGACCAGGTGAGTCTTCCTCGGGAGACCGTGATATTGTTACATGGTCTAATATACATGGGGTGCAAGGGACGATCTATTCAAGGTGTGTAGCTACTACCTACCTCAGAACACAGTTTACTGAGACGATGGGTGTAGATCAACGCTGGTATCGTCCGCGATCTTGCTACCGGAATTGCGACCGCCGCTCCGAAGGCGTTCGTCCTCGTCATCTCTAACCCCGTCAACTCCACCGTCCCAATCGTCGCCGAAGTCCTCAAGAAACACGGTGTGTTCGACCCCAAGCGGTATGCATCGTCTACGAGCTGCATTCAGAAGTTTTAGCTCATAGTACTCGAACGATAGCCTGTTCGGTGTCACTACCCTCGATGTCGTCCGTGCATCCACTTTCGTCTCTGAGATCCTCGGCGACCTTTCCTTGGCTACAAAAGTTACCGTTCCTGTTGTTGGTGGCCACAGCGGTGTTACCGTACGCTCACTCTCACCATCCATTCTGACCGCACACTCACCTTCGTTTTCATCAGATCGTCCCCCTGCTCTCGCAATCCTCCCACCCCCTCCCCTCATCTTTCTCAGAGGATCAACGCCAAGCTCTGACAACCCGCATCCAGTTCGGTGGTGACGAGGTCGTCAAGGCCAAGGACGGTGCCGGATCAGCCACCCTCTCCATGGCCTACGCCGGCGCCGAGTTCGCCATCAAGGTCATCCGTGCCCTCAAGGGCGAGACTGGCATCACCGCTCCCTCCTACGTCCACCTCACCGCCGACAAGGCCTCTGGTGACGCGCTCAAGAAGGAGATCGGCAAGGACTTGGAGTACTTCTCTGCGCCCATCGTCATTGGTGTATGTTTTTCTCTTGCGTCTTTCATTTCCTTTGGCTTGGCGAGGTTGGCTGATTGTGTTTTGATCTAGGCTGAGGGTGTCGTTGAGATCAAGCCTCTTGGTACTCTCACTGACTTCGAGAAGAGCCTTATCCAAGCCGCTCTTCCTGAGCTCGAGACCAACATCGAGAAGGTAAGATCACCAACCCATCATCTCTAGAAGAGATCCGACCAGTTACTGACACGATCATCGTTCGTACAGGGTGTCTCTTTCATTGGCTCCTCCAAACTATAGACGGTATACATGAGATTGTGTTTATACGTATCTGCAGAATGCGTGGTCGTGTTGTACGAGAGGCCGAAGAGAAATGAAACTGTAATGAAATCCACATTTGCTATCCAAGCAATCTTCATACATTCCACAGGCAAATTGTTCGATGTTTCGCCGACCTCTTTATCAAGGTCTCTGTAATTTGTACAGTATTTCCTTCCTTTACGAAAGAATGACTGAGAGTCGGCATGTTATCGAAGGTGAAGTCGTCTTTTCGCAGCCGCAATCTCTGCAGTACATCGCTCAATCAATTTTCTCTTCCTGTCGTTGTCTTTCTGCCATCATAATTGTAGAATTTAGCATGGTGGAAAGTATAGATAGAGAACAGAAGCGTATCACACTCCCTCACCTCTCGCGTCTTGATCAAGTTCTTCACCCTAAGTCTCAGACTAGCAGTTTCGCGGTCTATGGCTGCGCTTTCGGCCTTTGCGAGAACACCCGTGTCAGACATTCGCTCTTGCTGTGAAACTATGCAGACCAGGCTTACCTGCAGCTTCCTCAATTCTCTGAGTTGCGCATCCACAATTTGAAACGGATTTGCTTGAGAAGACGACGCAGAGGGTTCCGGGAACCTCCCCTGGCGTACTGACTGGACTGTCTTGGGTAAACGGACGGGTACCTCGACCACTGAGAATACGAATCTTGTCAGTCCACGCGGGAAGCGAAGTTACACCGCATAGCCGTCTTACCTGGGATGAGTGTGGGCTGTTTCCGCTTTCTGATTACTGGCTTGACGTCGACGTCCTCATCAGCCATTGCACTGCTTGTAGCATTCACCGCCCGGCTCGGCTTCAAGTTCGGAAGAGCACGAGCGGAAGGTGCAATACGACGACGGGGTCGCAGAACGCGATCCGCACTTCCGGACGACCCGGATGCAGTAGCGGACACCTCTGTGGGGTACAAGTCAAAGCAAAACACTACGAATGGTGGTGCTGTCGCGTTGATGCGTCCGTTGCGCTTTCGCGCCTTTCTGAGTTCAATCTTGATCACTCCAAGCCGATTCCTGCTGTATCCTAGGGACCGACGATTCAGCTCACTGCGAACGACAATCTCAAGAACCTCAATCTCAAAATTAATGCGACTGACCTCTGTCAAGCCTGTGATGACTGGATACGTCGATACCATCTTGATACAGCTGCTCGTATACCAGTGCGTCCGATGCCTGGGACGAGGTCCCAGGAGCAAGAGCGTTGAAGCTATTATTTTTGTTGATATGGTCTGCGATTGACAATTCGGCGTAGGCCACGCGATTGTACGCGAGGTGCCCATGCATGACGGAAACGACGATCACTAGGTGATCGTCGCGCGAAGGTGGTTTCTCTTCTATGGGATCCCAGATCCAGGCGATACGGTACTGAACGCGTCAAACCGATCAGTTTGGACTGTTCTCATTATGAGAGGACTCGACTTGCCTTGGAATCGTACGAATGTGTCACATTGGTAGATATTCGGACACCGTTGCGCACCATCTGCAACTGACCCGTGTGTGGAATGGCGACGTCGTCCGCAGCAACGAGCCAGACACTGAAGTCGCCGTAGGTGAGCATCACAGATCGAGGAGATGTGTGAGTAGAATAATTGTGTATAAGACGCGTCGATGGTGGTGATGCGAAAGGCCTGGCGGTGGGAATTTGGACTGCTCCTCCTACTTGTAATGTCCAAACACGATGTACCACTGTCAGTGTCACTGCCCACGGGCCCGACATCCACGTGTTCATGACGTTCTTACATGTTCGCTTCTTGAGGCTGACAGAAGTTGCGTGCGTTGAGGAAATATTGGAGAATGCACAGAATAGCAGTACTCAGCGCCGCCGGCGCGCAACTAACGCAGTGAACATGACGCTGGCTAACTAATGCTGCAGAACAAGAAACAGGTATATTCAAAGATGAAGCCACGGGACAAGCTGAGGTATTGGTCTGACCTCATAGTTTTGAACCGAGAGCAGTCACGATCGCGACATACAAAGGGCTGGCACCGGTCAGAATCCCAACGTCGCGAGCCTCAGCTGGGAGAGAACATAAGTCGGAACTCGCTCGACAGTCCCCTTCTCTTCTCTCCATCGACCATCACTGAGTCGTTCACAGTCATTTCTCCTTCTTTCTTCTCTTCCTTCGAGCTGGTATCCAACAGCCTTTCGTTAGCATCGTCCTCAAGTACCAACATCGCACAGAACACATACCTTCAACACCATGGCTAAGCCAGCCTCCCCGGGTTCCTTCCAGGATCCCTTCATCGTCCCCTCGCCCAACTCCTTCCACCGCGCCGCCAGAATCAAGCCCACCGTCAAGCGTGCGGTCTGGCAGAAGCCTCTTCAGTTTACTCGCACTCCTACCTCTAAGGAGCCGCTCAGCGCCCAATCGCCCGCCAACACCACTCCCTCTGCCACTATCACTCCGGTCAAGGCTACGTCGGGTCCAATCCAGCTCCCGACGCCCAGCACCGATGGCAAGGAGACCAAGCTGCCACAGCCAGCCCCGTTCAAACGCGCCTTCAGCCTCACCCGCTTCACCGATCCGCTCCCTACCCCACGGACCCCGTCCTGCAGACTCTCGGTGTTGGAGTACGATACGCCCGTCCCGCGTACTCCGCTGCGCTTTCAGGTCGAGACGCTTGTTGCTAAGGAGCATATCGAGGTCGTCCCTGAGGCTGAGGTAGACGTCGTCGCAGAGGTCGAGGTCGAGGTTGAGAAGCAGATCAAGCCGTCGAGGATCCCCGTTTGGAAGGGACGCAAGACCGGTCCGTCGTGCCCAGCCTGCGGCACACGGACCTGGTCGACGGCAAACACTGTCAACACAGAGGTCAGTCACGGCTTGAATGCGTAACAAAGGTTAACTAACCTGATGTTTCGCCAGAACGAGAAGACAGTCGAGTTCAACACTCCAGATGAGGGAGCGAAGGAAGCCGCTTCGCCGGCCGGCATCCCGCCGTTCCAGTCCTGCGACCTCAGCCCGGAGGCAGCTCCGGTGGCCGACCCCTCCGCCGTCTGTCTCCCAGAACCGCAGAACATCGCCGACACCATCACCGATGCCGCAGAACACCCCGTCGGCGAGGCCAGTGTAACCTCACCATGCGAGATCGAACTCGACATCACCACTCTCTCGGGATCCGACACCGACGTTGACAAGGTCCAAGATGTCGTCCTGAGCATTGACTATGCCGAAGAACACGAGGAACAAGTTGAAGTCGAAGATGCTACACCCGTCGTTGAAGAGAAATCATCCACCCCCGCGTGCTCCGCAGTGAGAGAATCATTCGAGGACCTACACCTCGCGGAGCCATCCACTACCACCCCCACCACACCCCCGACTCTTTCTGAACTCGACACCGGACGGAAATCGATTAGCGAGGACAGGTCCGTCGAGTCAGAAGAGTCTACCGCCGTCGCTACCACCGCGACACCCACCACCGAACCCACCCACCCGATCGCCCACACGCCCCTCAAGACCACGTCGTACATTGTCGACTGGCTCAAGAAGATCACAGTCCCGACGCCACAACCCACCCAGGCTGTCCGTCGTGAGATCTCCGTCGACTATATCCAGTGGCAAGTCCTCGCCGAGCTTAGGCAGTACCACGCCGAGGGCAGGCAGCTCAAGCCCGTCAATGACCTGGACCCCGAGCTCGCCGCGCTTTCTGTCGACCCGGACACCGAGAACGCGTTGCAGGAGGCGAGCATTCTGGAGGTCTTGTTTGAGAACGACACGTCGTTCGCGACCACTGCTGAACATCCCGAGAACGAGCGTGAGGGAGAGGCCGTAGTAGAGATATCCGAGCGCGAGAACTGCTTTGATGCAGAGGAAGTTGTTGAATCCCAGGACAAGAGTGAGCTCCGGCCCAATTTCTGCCGCGTTTGCCTTTCGCTCACAGTCTCCTCAGGGTTCGGTGGAGAGCTGACCGATGCCATCCGGTCGGTTCGCCAGGAGGATGTGGCTGAGATGAGTCTCAGACTGCTGGAGACCGACGAGTCGGTCCCAGCGTTTGAAGACCATTTCGCCGCAGACACCATGCCCCCGCCGGTGTCAACATCTCTCCTGGAACCAGCACTTCCTCCTCCGGTTCTATCGTAAGTCCCGCGTCCTGCTCTTCCTGCCTCTGGCACGCGTCCTGATCGTCTCCCTTTCCAGTAGCATCAAGGCGCGCATCTTCTCCCTCAGCCGCCACGCCAACTCCGCACCTCCTTCCTTCATGCCCGGTGCGCACGTCCGCAAGCTGCGCGCTCCTGAATGGGTCGACCGCAGCTACGTCGACCCTCGCACCCAGCGCGAGATCGAGGCGCTTCGGTTCAGGAAGGCGGTCGAGAAGGGCGGCGAGACCATCGTTCAGACACGTGCGTTCGGTGGCAAGGGAGTCGAGAATAGGGCTCCAGAGGTTGGCGAGGTGAAGGGGAAGAGTGGGAAGAAAGTGATGTCTTTGGGTGCTTTTGCATTGTTGATGAAGTATGGAAGGGGAAAGACCGCAGCTTGATTTTCTTTTCGTCTAGGCACTATGTTATAGTTCGGATATGCAGTCATACTCTGATAGAAATGGAACTCAGCTAATTCGTACAACATGACAATCGGTGCTCGAGAGTCGAAACACATACCTCAAAGTGCCACATATAGCTGCGTTGATGAGCTGGTGACGGCCAAATGTCAGAATCGATCTGCTCGTTGTCAATGTTGCTGTGAGAGAGGAGTGCAAGTCTCAACGTTCAACGTTCAAACTTCAACGCCTGTGACAAAGTTAGCGGACGCCGGACTGTCAGAGCCAAATATGTTCTCTCTCATGGCCGAGACTATCCACCGCATCACGCGCCCTCTTGTGGTAGGAAGGGATTCGCGATCTCTTTTGATCCGTCGACAGGACTGAGGAGTGTGATCGTTGGGCCTCGGAGAACGACAAGACCCAGGCTGCGCGTCTGGTTTCCGGATTCTGCCAGTGTGCTTGACGATGAGTTCACGTCACTCGATGGATCTTGAGACACGTACCGAGCTGTAGATTCTCTTCTACGTCGTCTAGAACGAGGTTCAAGAGCTGATCGAATCCTTTGAGCACTCCTGTGACTATAGCATGCTAGACATCAGAGCGATGAAAGCATGGGACATACAAGGCAGACGTACCTTCTCGTCCTCCAGTAAACTTGACCCTGATCCTCTCATTGACATACTTTGACAAGTCCAGGATCGCCTCACGTTTCGGCTTGTCCATCGTCGGTTGAGCACCCCTCGGAGCACCTCCCCTTATTGGCCCGCCGCCGCGCATGCCTCCTCTTGGCGCAGACCCTCGGCCCTGTACTGGCTATGAGCATAACAAAAACACATCGACCGTTGGAATGCACGTACCCTGTCCGCCATGATGATGGATTGAGAGGATGGTGAGTGGCGGTGAAGGAGGAAGAATGTGATTTGGCCTGATGCGGGAGGAGTCAAAAAACCGATTAGCCCTGGGCGAGAGACGCCGGTAGTCGCCTGCGTCCCGCCTCCTGCGAGCTCAGCCTTGTCCTCGCCACCCTCTCTCGTACGTACAAACACGCCCGAATCGTCTCTTTCTCTTTTGTTCTGACATCCCACAAAGAAATCTCCTCAGGACAGGCTTATCCTAGCTTATCCTCTCTCTACATCGCCTCTCCCGCACCGCACCGGCCTGCTCTTTCATTTTCCTCATAGATCTCTCCCAGTGGCCATCCGACGAGCAACGACCTCCAACGAACAGCAACTCCACGATGAACGCTTCAGAACTTCTCGCCAACACCCTCTCTGCTGGTGAGTGTCGCGCTTCTTCGCGCTCTCGCCTTCCTTGCCGCACTCAGAAGCATTGCTGATCGTGATATCTCCTCTCTTTCGCGTCCAGACTCGACTACGCGTCAGGATGCGACTCAAAAGCTGGAGAATGCCTCTAGGGAGAACTATGTGCGTTTTTCTCGTCCATAGAGCCCAATTATCGCTGATACACTGTTCTTGGATGGATTTTCATTGATTAGCCCGCGTACATGTTGATGCTTTCGGCGGAACTTGTGAACGAAAGCTCAATGCTCCACGTACGAAATGCAGCTGGTCTCGCTATCAAGAACACCCTCACTGCTCGCGTACGTATTCAATATTACTTGTCTTTCAGAATCGCTCGCTAACTGTCTTCTTCGCCATCGTCGCAAATCTACTCCTCGCCTTGTCATCGCCTTTCCTTCCGGGTCCATGTCATTCGACTCTGACAGGACGCAACCCGTCAACAAGACTACGCCACCCGATGGCTAAACCTCGATGTCAACACGCGGTCCAAAATCAAGCAAGATGCTTTGACCAGCCTCGGCGCGAGTGGGGGGAAGTTGGGTACTGTTGCTGCGCAGGTCGTCGCAGCGATCGCAGGCGTCGAGTTGCCACAAAACCAATGGATGGAGGTTATTGAGATCTTGCTTGGCTTCGTGAACAGCAACGCCGATGCAGGCAACACACCACTGCGTGTCGCAACGTTGCAGGCGATTGGTTTCATTTGCGAAGGGATCGTGAGTGGCCATACAATGATTTTACTCTTCTACCCCTGACGGATCTCCGTATTTCAGAAACCCGAAATCCTGACCGCACGATCCAATGAAATCTTGACGGCAGTCATTCACGGTGCACGCAAGGAGGAGCCTTCAGTGGATGTGCAGTACGCAGCCATCACCGCCCTCCTCAACTCCTTGGAGTTTGTGCGCGAAAACTTTGAACGCGAGGTGAGAGTGTTTTCTATGCGAATTGCTAGTGCCGTTGCTGATGAGCTGTGGCATCATTTACAGGGCGAGCGTAATTACATCATGCAAGTCGTTTGTGAAGCCACCCAAAATCCAGATAGTCGAGTGCAAGTCGGCGCATTTGAGTGTTTGGTGAAGATCATGACCTTGTACTACGAGAAGATGAGCTTCTACATGGAGCGGGCCCTATTCGGAGTGCGTGGCCCTTTCTACCTTACGTCACTTTACTTGACTCACGCGTTTCTATGGCTCGTATCAACAGTTGACTGTTATGGGCATGAAGCATTCCGAAGACACCATTGCTTTGCAGGCAATTGAGTTCTGGTCGACGGTCTGTGAGATTGAGGCCGAGCTAGCTTGGGAGCTTTCTGAGGTTCGTAAACCTAGTCCGTTTTCAGATCACGCGAGCGCTGATGGACAATGTTTTGCAGGCCAATGAGTACGGCGAAGTGCCTGAGAACGAGTCCAAGTTCTTCGCAAAGGTTGCCTTGCCTGAGATCGTTCCCGTTCTCCTCCAGCTCCTCACCCGCCAGGAAGAGGACGCTGATGAGGAGGAATGGAACGTTTCGATGGCTGCAGGTACTTGCCTGGGTCTTCTTGCAACCGCTGTTGCAGACACGATCGTTCCTGCTGTTATCCCTTTCATTGAAGCAAACATCCGCGCACAAGACTGGCACTTCCGTGAAGCCGCTGTCATGGCCTTTGGTTCCATCCTCGACGGTCCAGACCCCGCCGTTCTCACGCCCCTCGTGAACCAAGCACTCCCTATTTTGATCGACATGATGGCAGACCCAATGGTCAACGTCAAGGACACCGTGTCTTGGACTCTGGGCAGGATTTGCGACCTGCTTGTCTCGACGATCAAGCCCGACGTGCACCTGCATCCCTTGATCTCTGCTTGTGTAAACGGCCTCGGAGACAACCCGCGCATCGCCACAAACTGTTGTTGGGCGCTCATTAACTTGGCTGACCAGATGGCGTATGAGGATGGTTCACCAACATCACCAAACCCGCTTACACCTTTCTACGAAGGTATCATCAAGGCGTTATTGCACAGTACCGAGACGTGAGTACCGTGTCTTCTTATTTCGCCACAACCTCACCTTTTTATACCTCTCAGTGCTACTAATGAGGGCAACTTCCGAACTGCGGCGTACCAGGCTATCACGTCCTACGTGAGCCACACTACCCCGGAGTCTATTCCCGTCGTCCAGAATACCACGGTCGCCATCGTTGAACGTATGGAACACCTAATTCAAGTGCAGGTATGTGTTCAGAGACCGTAGCTTGAAACAGTGCTGACATATCCACGAACAGAACCAAATTCTTGGTGTCGATGATAGGAATAACTGGAACGACCTCCAGAGCAACTTCTGCAGTGTCCTCATCGTGCGATTTTTTTCAATTTCGTTCGTGCCTTAATAATACTAACTGACCGCCATAGAGCTCCGTCCGCGCCCTTGAAAAGGGAATTCAGCCATTGGCCGACCGCATCATGACCGCTCTCATTCAGCTCATCCAAGCCGCCGGCAGGACTTCCACTGTCCTTGAAGACGCTTTCCTTGTAGTCGGATCTCTCTCTCAAGCCCTCGAGCAAGGTTTCGCGCCTTATATGTCGACATTCCTGCCCTACCTTGCTCCTGCCCTCAAAGCGCATGAAGACAGCCAGCTGTGCACGATCGCCGTAGGCGTCATTGGTGATCTCTCGCGCGCTCTCGGAGACCAGAGCACGCAGTACGCTGGCCCTTTCATGACAGTGTTGCTTGAGAACCTCCAGAGCGAAGTCCTCAACCGCAACGTGAAGATCCCGATCTTGTCTTGCTTCGGTGATATTGCGCTCGCTATTGGTGCTGCATTCGAGCCATACCTTGGCACGACCATGGGTGTCCTTAGACAAGCGGGTACCGTACAGCCTAACCCTGTATGTTTCCTACACTTCTGAGCTTTCTCCACTCTTTACTGACGCTCTTCCTTAGCTCGATGCTGACCTTGTCGACTATGTCGCACAATTGCGTGAAGGCATTTTGGAGGCGTATACCGGGATTGTCGCTGGCCTGAAGAGCACCGAGAAAGGTTAGTTTCTCGCTGTATATCACCTGTCCTTCATTACTCATGAGACTCGTAGTCACTCTACTCCTTCCACACGTACCTCATATCCTCGAGCTCATCCAGCGGTCTCTCGCGGACACCGAGAGGACCGATGCCGTCCACAAGGCCTCCATCGGTCTCATTGGCGACCTTGCTGACACCTTCTCAGAAGGGCAGATCAAACAGCTCCTCCTCGCGGAGTGGATCAGCAACGAATTGCGTCAGAAGCAGCGTGCTGCGCCGGAGACGAGGAAGACGATACGATGGGCCCGCGATGTATGTTTCCGTGCCTTTGTCGAAAGTATGACACGCTGACCAGTTTGCATAGGCCGTCAAGCGCGCTACGGCATAAAGCAGATCTCGTCGTGTCGTTCTGCGTGTTCCCCGTTATTCGTTTCGCTTTCATTTCGTTTTCGACGTTGGGGCTGTTGACTTTCATTTTCGCTGTTTATAATTGCAGGCTTACCCGTAGCATCGATCGCACTCTGAAGGAGGCACATATCGCACATGTAGAGCGTAGGGCAGAGACGTTTATGTTGCTCTGCCCTCCAGATTATTCGAATGTTGTTTTAGTTGACGCTGCGTTGTTTTGATTATTCTTCCTCATTGTTTTCTTTTCATTCCCACTTTTCCCATCCCATTTTGATCTCCCTCATCATCCATCCCCATCCTCACGACGTCCGCTCACCTCAAATGTATCCCTGGGTTCCATCTCCATCTCCCTTTAAAACTCATCCCGCCCTCTCCATCTCTCAGTCTACTTACTGCTCCTCGCACGCATTAATTTCAGACTCGTTTACGCTATCGCCGTCGTCATTGTCTCATTTCCATCCGCCGGTCCATTGGTTCCTCAAGGGAACTTCAAGCCGTCGCCGCATCATCATCATATCATCACCCCATCCAAGGAGGAAAGCATGTATCCACTTGTGTTATATCGTACTACAGTTTCTGAAGGAGACTCTTTTTTGTCACGTCGCGTCATGTCTTATCATGCATGTTTTCCTCTAGGTACACACACACTCCTCTCATCGTCAATACAATTCTTCTCTTTCACATCCATTGTATCCTGCACATCGTGCTCGGTTTGAGTCTTGACACTGTACATCCTATATCCACTAGCTCTACGTTCGCATTCGTCACAAAGCTTTTTACCAGAAACATCCGCATTCCCGTGCACTTAATCATCCGAATATACTGCCAATCGCTTCTTTATATCAACGCGAAAACCTCGACCTCGATATCATCTTCATGACCATATCACCTTGGATAATAGGTGCAGCTCAACATCATCAAAGTGTTCCAGGAAGCTCTCTGCAAGAAATCCCATTGATGACCAGTCGGCATGTAGATGGATCGTCCACCCCTCCTCTCAGAGGGCGAACACGTAACGCGCAGTGTGCTGTATGCGCTTTCCGTCACCGCTCATCTGTATCATCTCGCACCTCTATGTGCTGCAGCTTCTGCTCCAGTCTCCGCAGGCGAGTATCGAACCTCAACTCTAGCTCCTGAATCTGCCTCGTCAAGTG